>CM031574.1:8602316-8644316 GCA_018467065.1 Ephestia elutella
TAAACATGAGTCGTTTTTTAAAATTAAGATTGAATAATTCACATTACGTACGAATATACAATTTTCTCGACTGTAGAATAAAAAAAAATTAAAAAGTTAATTAAAAAAAAAAACTGTTGTAGTCACCCTTATAAAAATTGAGGATATAGTTCATTACAATCGTATACGAATAATATATAAAAGTCACCATTGCTGGATTTTTTGTTTTTGTACAGGATGTTTTTAAAGTATAAAAATTACAACTCATTAAAAAATCCATTTCGGATTGTTATTTATTGGTGATTTTTTAAATCAAGCTTTTATTATTCGTAAGGAAACATGTAACAAAAAATCACCCTGGTAGGATTTTTTGTTTGAGAGTTATAACAATATGAGTCTTATAATAGCGTTTAAAAAAAACGGCGGTGGTGATTTTTTTTTACACTTAAATTTGCAGTTGTAATATCATAATCTATGTAGTTTATAAAAATCACCATCGTAGGATTTAATGTGACCACCTCCATACAACTGAAAATTCACAGCCCCGACTAATATGTTGCCCAGGCTTAATAGCTATACAACAAAAAAGTTTAATTCAAATCCGTCCAGTAGTTATTGCGTGAAACGCGTACATACATATACAGATGGACAGACAGACAGACAGACAGATAGACAAAAAATTCCAAAAAAATGTTTTTGCTTTCTGTTATTCTTTTTAAGTGTCCCTCTATCCATTTCAGTCAAAAATACTAAATGTAGTACAGACAAAATATTTTTACTGTTTTTATTATTATACTCGCGACCCCTTTATGCTATTAAAAATCTTAATAGCGCGAAGTAGAAACCACCAAACTGGCGCAGCGCCATCTATCGGAAACATTGAGAAATAATTTCAGCTTACATTTCTCATTTTATCAACGCCATCTATTGGATATTTTTCTTGGTACAATCAGTAGATGACCGGAAATAAATTTGCAAATGAATTTATTCGTTTCATTTCAAAAATTTAACAAGCTAATTATTAAAAATAAAAAACACGACTGACGAGTTTTTACTCAAAAAGTACATACAAACATATAAGTTATATACATTTTTGAAATCGCCTTCTAAAGCCCTTCAATTTGATACCCCACTCGATAAGATTGATTAAATTTTATTTTTTTGGTCTGCTATTTATCACATATATAATCCGCCATTTTGTTTTTATGATGACGTCATATAGCCTATGTCACTCGGAGGAATGCAAGGAATCTAAAAATACCTCTCACATCAAAATCTGTTAAGCCGTTCAGGACTTATGGTGGAAGAAAGAAACTTACATACATACATACATACATACATGAACCCTGAAAACATAACACTCCTTTTTTGGTCAGTCGTGTAAAAAAAAAGTAAGAAAATAATTCTAGAAAACAAATAAAAAACGAAATCAGAAAATTATTGTTTGTGGCTCGATCCAGCTACTTCCAGTTACTTTTTTTTGAAATATTTATTTACTAAAATATTTAAAAATATATAGAATTCTAAAAAACTAATACAAAACAAAAAAAAAGTAAGTAAGTAAAAAGAAGTCATGTCTGGCAGGATTCGAACCCTCTACTTAAAAAAAATATTCCGCGACCTTTACCGATAAGCCAACATGCATTGCTTGTAGGTGGCGAAATTTCAAATGGGATTTGTCTATAGGTACGCAAATTCACCCCTTTTTTTGGACTGTAAGGGTTGAAATTGTGAACAACCCGTTCTTATGTGGGCAGTATATAGTATGATGAAGACACTAACCAAATTTCACGTTTATAGCTTTTATAATTTGGGTTTTGTGATGATAAATTAGTTTACCTCCCCTATTTTACCCCTTTAGAGGTTGAATTTCAAAAAACGCTGAAACACGCGATTGTTTATTTTTTGTTGAGAAGCATTCTTGCCCAAGTAAATCAGTGAAGATTTTTTTTTCATACAAACTTTGCCCTAAGGGTTAAAAACCCCCTTAGGTGTCTAATTTTGAAAAATCCTTTCTTATCTGAGCACTACGTATTGACATAAAACTTCGGACCAAATTTCAAGTTTATAGCTTTTATGGTTTAGGCTGGGCGTTGATTTACCAATCACCCTTGTTCTTTTATATATATAGAAGATTATTATGTTATGAAGAAAACTTTATTATGTTATCGGCACGGTAAGGATTAACTTCTATTGCTTTTAGTAACAATCTCCACTTGCTACTCAATATACCAAAGGCGCACTCCAACGGTTTGCCTTGCATTTGTTAAGCGCTTGTTAAAAATTTCTTCTTCTGGACCCAAATTTTTTTTTGAGGATATGGGCGCATGAGATATGTCTTTAAAGGGTATGCTTCATCACCAACTAAGAAGTGAGGCAAAGCTATATCGGTGTCCGGTATACTTTTTCCTGGCTTGCGTTGAAAGCACCATTTTCCAATTGTCTTGAGACATTTGAATGTGAAAATATTCCACCGTCACTCTCTTTTCCATAGGCTCCTACGTCTATAGTAATAAATCTGTAGTTTGCATCTACAACAGCTTGCAACACAATCGAGAAAAATGATTTATAATTACGAAACATGCTGCCAGAGTGCATCGGAGCTTTTATTCGTATATGTTTACCGTCAATACTGCCAGAACAATTAGGAAACCCCCATTTTTCCCAAAAACAATTAGTTATGTTGATCATATCATCATTTGATGGAAACTTCATATGAATTTCACAAAGATTTTTCCAAATAGCGTTACAAGTTTCATGTACAATTAAACCAATAGTATTATTTGCTATCCCGAATGAATATCCAAGTGATCTAAACGATGAACCAGTTGCCAAGTACCTGTAAAGTAAAGCAAACTAAATAAAAACCACAATTTTTTTTATTTTCAGTTGATGAGCTCAAAAGAAAATGGCGAGGACTAAGGGATACTTTTGGCAAAAGAATTGAAAAAAGTAACCAACAAAAAATGTGGTCAAGCAGCCGAAGAGGAGCCCAACTCAAAATGGCCTTATTTCAACTTTTATTATTTCTAAGAAGTACAATGTCCCGAAGAGAACTGAAAAGCAGTGTACCAGATACAATGTGCCCGATTGAGATTTCTGATGGGGAGAGTTCCGACTATGTTCCCCCTTCGCCGAAAATAAATGAGGAACAGGAGCAAACTCCAAGAAAAATGTTCAAATCACCCAAAAAAGTAAAAAGACATAAGACCGATGAATTTGATTATAAACTGTTGCAGATTGAAGAGCAGAAGTTAAAATACTTCCAAGAAAGTGTTAACGATCCTGATGCTTCATCCATTTTTAAAAGATGTCCCTAAACATCGTAAATTGCTGGTACGGTCAAAATTGCAGCAAGTTCTAATAGATGAACAAAATACCATATTATCCCCAGTACTGTTTGATAATAGTGATTCCAGTCAATGTAGTGTTAATTACGGAGTGCCACAAAATAATTCAACACAAGGACATTCGCAACAATCTATTAGTATCCTTACACAACAATTATCAGATGGTAATCTAACTCAATATGTCATGCAATTTAATCCCACACATAATTAATATTTTGATTAAAGAGATTTACCTACTTAAATATATGTATTTTTTGTTCCTTACCTCAAAGTTAAAATTAATCGTTCTTCAGGTGATACAGTTTCACGAAAGTTGCTGTATTTAATCAGGCTACTTCGTATAGAATTAAGAATGTACTCGAAAGTTTCTTTTTCATTCGTACATAACCATGAAACATTTCGGCGTCATTATATAAATATTCCATAATATGGTGAAATTCGCCAAAAGTTTGCCTTTTTAAATATATTTTACGCACCCATTCAGATCTACGACAGCGGCGACGCTGCCGAAGTCTTTGAGTAATAAGAGAATTGTCTTGAAGGTAAAGACTATTCATCTCGCTTCTATCAAAGATAACTTCACAAATGAAATATCACTGTAACATTAAAAGGAGGAAACGGAGAAAAACGTATCTAGTGTGAGCGGTCAATTCGTACGAACACGCTCGTCCGTTTACGCACGAGAAAAATTCGTGTCCAAAGTGAGCGCAGCCTAACGCGACCTACCTACGCCGCCGCACGTCTGCAAAATATCAAGCCGTTCGAGATTGTTCGAGATCAATCGAGAAAATTCCAACACGTGGCATGATGGGCACGGACGAGGAGTCAGCTGCGGGCGTATCCGGTGGGACTATCTACAAAGTAGGCATCAAGATACCGCCTTTTTGGCCCCAGGAGCTCAGCGTTGTGGTTTGCGCAAGTGGAAGGCCAATTTTGTATAAGTGGTGTAACGGCGGACGCGACAAAATTTTACCGCGTCATAGCAAAATTAGATCACCAATACGCTGCGGAGGTGAAAGATATTATCACAGCACCGTCTAAGGAGAACAAATATGAAAAATTAAAGACTGAATTGGTGAAGCGCCTTTCAGAAAGCCAGGATAAAAAGGTAAAGCAACTTTTGTTACATGAAGAGCTAGGCGACTGCAAGGCTTCTCAGTATCTTAGACATCTCCGGACTTTGGTTGGCCAGAATGTTCCCATTTCATTTCTACGGACGCTGTGGGCGAGTCGGTTAACGAGTAGTGAAGAAGCAAAGCGAAGATTTAAAACGAAAATTACTAATCAAGAGGTTATGAAAAGTGACATAAATGAATATTCTAAAGTTGATAACAAAGTGTTCCCAAGTGATTCTGTTTTACGTAATGATCAGAAAAAAGAAAAAAATTTGATTTGATTATAAATGCTGGGGGTGAGGGAATTAAATGGCTCACAAATCATATTTTCACAGAGAGGGAATTAATGTTTTAAATGATGAGAATATCAATGATACAGAAAATTTGCATTATTTTCCTGTCATGATTGATACCTTATTGAGACTAATTAATCAACTGCCCTTATGGTCAAACGTTATGAAAAAATATTATGAAAGTGAATAACTTTATTATTATTAGGAGGGCTTAATGCTTAAAAATGGCGCCTTAGTAAAAGTCGTTCAACCTAATGAGCATTTTCTGCTGACGTATAAAAATTGAAGATCTGGAACATCTGATGAAAAGCTCCAAGAGACCAGCTACCCTATAACATAAATGTAAATGGCGCCTTAGCAAATCTCGATTAATCTGATGAGCATTTTCTGTAGACGTATAAAAAATCGAAGATCCGTAACATCTGAAATAGTTTGGAACATAAAAAGACTTTTCATCTAAGCGAAACAACGCGGGCGAAGCCGCGGGCAAAGCTAGTTCATATATATGGCAGATATCCCAGGCTCGATTCCTCCATCTTGACGGTCACGAAATTTTTATAGTTTTAACATTGATCGGACGCAAATTACAGTTGAAGAAATTATTTATAAAATTGACAAAAAATTTAGTCCCTCACACCAATATCAATGTCGAAAGATATATTATTTTCACTATGATGCAAAAAGGAGAGGAATCAATTGACGAATATTTGACTTCTTCTTCTTCTCTCAGCCAAAAGACGTCCACTGCTGGACAAAGGCCTCCCCCAAGGATTTCCCACAATGACCGGTCCTGCGCTGCCCGCATTCATGCGCATCCCGCGACCCCACCACCTCGGTGGACACGTCGTCGGTCCACCGAGTGGGAGGCCTGCCAACACTACGTTTTCCGGTTCGTGGTCGCCACTCGAGAACTTTTCTGCCCCAACGGCTATCTGTTCTACGAGCTATGTGCCCCGCCCACTGCCACTTAAGTTTCGCGATTTTGCAGGCTATGTCGGTTACTTTAGTTCTCCTACGGATCTCCTCATTTCTGATTCGATCACGCAGGGAAACTCCGAGCATAGCGCGCTCCATCGCCCTTTGGGTGACCTTGCCTTTCAAATATTTAACTATTTTAAACAATTTAGCCTCCACATGTGACTTCAAAGACCTAAAAGAATCAAAGATTGATGGGCACTGCCTGCTCGGGAAGTGGGACCGAGAAGGAAGCGCAGCCGGTGATGGCAGTTGGTAGGGCACTTATGTAAAGGAGTTGAAACAGGTAGCTCCCTTCGTTTCAGTGGCAGTGGAGGCTTTGATTGAGAGATCGGCCACTGAAGAGACGCGGAAGCTTCAGTTGAAGAGAACCAGTGCATCCCGGAGAATGCTAGACTGCCATCACAGGTGGAAGACCTCCGGCGGGAGGTTGGGTCGGTGACCGTGAGGGTCTTGGGGCTGTTGTCTCCCGGGCTGGTTCGGCGCCTTTGAAGAGCGTGGTTTGTGGCAACGGGTTCGTCTCGGCACGGGTTGGTTACATGGTTGTGGTTGTGGTATATTTTTCACCCAATCGCACATTCGGTGAGTTTAAGGTGTTTCTTGCTGAAGTAGAGGTGGTGGTTAGTCGAAACCATCCTTGCCCCGTTCTGGTGTCGGGGATGTCAACGCCAAATCTACGGCGTGGGGGTCGTTAGCAACCTGTAAACGAGGGCAGGCCCTCGAGGAATGGGTGATAGCGAGCTGACTGTTTGTGTTAAACCGGGGAGCGGTAGACACGTGCGTGCGGTCACACCCTGGCACCCTGGGATGGGGAGACATTATCAGACCATCGACACATTCGATTTTAATATCTCCGCATTGCCAGCTACACATGCTATCCCAAGCCGCACCTCGGAAAAGAAATTGTATTGTAAGTATTTCAATCTTCTTGTAACAATTTTTATCGTTCAATATACCGCAATCTTATAAGTTGAATCATTTTCAGTTGAACTTGTTAATAACAGTCATACCTATACTAATATGGATGTCCACCCTAATTGTCATTTTTACTACAACTTACAGTGATTATTTGTTTTATTTTAAGTTGAAGACGATGTTGAGAAATATCAGCCTCCAAAGAACTTGAAAGATTGAGATTATTGAAGTTTTTGAAGCCTCATTCTACCATAAGTTGGTCAACTGTGCCGATGATGCAGTTGTAGCTTGTGGGTTGATCAATTTGCACACCCATACAAAAGAAATGTTAAATTATATGTTATTAAACTTTTTCCTATTGATTAATAAGTCTTGTTTTATTTTATTTGCCTATATTTGATTTATTACTGGAAAATAAAGAGTGTAAAAAGCTTAAGAATTTTATTCTTTGCTTCCACAAGATCAAGAAACATGAGATTTTAATAACAACAATATTGTCAAATACTACATAGACTCTATATCCACACAATGTTCTGTAAGGGGATCCCCGTGAACTCAGTTAACAGGATTAAGCGCTACTTCATACCCTAGACAGCTTCTTACCCTTTATAATCAGACTCAAGTCTGATCATGCATGGAGTACTACAGTCACCTTTGGGTCGGCTCGGTGAAGTATCAACTAGCCACTTTGGATTCGGTAGAATGCAGAGCCAAAAGAATAATCGGCGATGTTGACAGCCTAGCTCATCGTGGGAAGTTGCCTGTCGGTTTTCTACAAATTGTACTTCGGGTAGTGTGCTTATGAGCTGCATGAACTCATACCGCTTGACTCTTTTGTCCATCGGACATGCAGACGCACTGCGGGCTATCATTCATTTTCGATTGCAATTCCCCCCATACTAAGCGCTTTTCGTCAACATTCTTAATGCACACAGTGAAGGCCTGGAGAAGGAACTCCCTGCCTGCGTCTGTGCACAAAACCAGAGTGAATAGGCTGCTTCTGGGTAAGCTCGCTACATCGTAGACCTCATCTCTGTCCTCGGGCACGACTGTGGTCAAGAGTAAACCCTTCTTTAATAAAAAATAAGGGATAACTTGCGTAATCTCTCTCTCTCTCTCTCTCAGCCAAAAGAAGTCCACTGCTGGACAAAGCCTAACTTGCGTAATATGTATGAGAAATTTTATAAAGAAGAAATCAAAGCTGGATACTCTACCATTCTGATCAATCTGATGTCCTGAAAAGTATCTGCAGTAATACTACTAAAGAGGCTGAATAATCTTATCCTCTAAATATTATTTTAAATTTTGAAAAGGCTATACTACCCAAGTTCTTAATGCACACTAAAAATTTTGTTATGCAGAATGCATCAATCAATAAAACTTTTTTTCCAAAAAGAAAAATGAACCGACTTTCATCATAAAACTTAAAATCATGAAATAACATACAGGCAGATTTATCAAAAAGAAAAATGTATTGGCATGCTACCTACTGATTGAGGTGAAGTCGAAGTGAAAATTTCAACTTTCAAGTCATGGAACTTACAATTTTCAGCGATAACATATATATATATATATATATATTTTTATACAATTAGTTAATATATCTACTACATTAAAGTTTTAAACGAGCACTTATTAAAGATACTTACAATTTTTAAAGATATATGAGAAATAGTTGCTAAATCGGTACAAAATCTGTTCGATCCTGCTAACGAAAGTAGAACATTGTGTTGTGCAAAAAACTATCTTATTGCAACGCGCACACGCCGCGGTTAAGCGCATATGAATTTTGTTTTTTGCAGCTCAGGTTGGACCTCGTCTTAAATACGATTGCTACAAATTATCTGCCTAAGTAATCATGATGCAACTATTATGTCGAAATCGCTATTTCTGTGTTGGGGACATGCAAAGAGAGTCTTGAGTTTTCATAAACTAACGAAGGGCATGTTGTCGCGGGCTTTTGCTCTATAATCCAATGTTTTGTATTTTAATATTTTGTTAGGTATCTTTAAAATTACCAAACAGATTCTGACGTGGTTAAAATGGGACCAACTTGGGAATAGACTCTTTCAAATAAAAAAATTATTTCGAAAATCAGTCCACCATAGGCGGAGAAATCGGCGAACATACATAAAAAAAAAACATACATACATCGAAACATATAACCTCCTCCTTTTTTGGGAAGTCGGTTAAAAAATTGAAACAAAATATGAAACGTGATAAGGTCTTAATCCATTTTGATTTTAATGACAATTATAAATGTTTTTTGACATAAGTTTTGTTAATAAAAGTATATTTTATTAAATGCGACAATATTCTGATGCATTTTGTGCTTTTTTTTATATTTTGGTTTTTATCCCTTTTCGAAGGCTTTAGAAAAGGTAAATCAACGACATTAGCAGCATTTAATTTAATTAAAACAGTAACTGAAAATGTAGACAAAAATATAGATACTGTAGTGTTATTTTTTGATATGACTAAAGCGTTTGATTTTGTCTCGCATGAACGCCTATTACACAAATGCGAAAAGTGTGGTATTCGAGGACTAGCTCATAATTGGCTTAAAAGCTACCTGGAAAATAGACCTCAATACGTTAAAATTACTAATATTAATGAATTTAATGAAGAAATACAATCCAAATCGAATTATATTATAAATATAAGACAGGAGTACCACAGGGCACAATACTAGGCCCCCTTCTGTTCATTATTTACATAAATGATTTAACTGATGCAACAAAACATCAATGCAACTTATTCGCTGATGACATTTCTATAGTAATAGCAGAAAATGATGAGACTAATTTTAATGACGATATTAATGCTACTGTAGACCACATTATAAAATGGCTCGAAACAAATAACTTACAGGTAAACATTAATAAAACAAAATACCTTCGATTTTATAATAGAAAAAAGAGGTCAAATAATTTAAACGTAATCACAAATTATGGACCTATTATGGAATCAAATGACATACTCTTTTTAGGTATTCAAATTGATAGCCAGTGCGGTGGGAAGTTGCACATTGACAAAGTATGTGCTAAAATAAATAGATTTGTGTTTGCACTGTATAAACTTGCGAGGCAAGTAAACCAAAAGACTGCATTAATAGCCTATCATGGTTACGTAAACTCAATTCTGAAATACGGTATAGTTTTATGGGGTAACTCAGTTGACATAAACCGTGCTTTTATATCGCAGAAACAATGCGTTCGAGCGATATTTGGTGTGACCTCAAACTTCCTGTAAACCGCTGTTCCTAAATTGAATTTACTAACAGTTCTTTCAATGTACATCTATGAATGTTGTGTATTTGTAAAAACTCATCCTGAGTTATTTGTTCTAAACGATAATTACAATGGTAGAGGACCATCTAGAAGAAAAATCAATTATTAGTACCAGTTAAACACACAGTTTATTTTAGTAAGAATTGTTATTGCAGTTGTATAAAACTCTACAATGAACTGCCAAATACTTTGAAGGAGCTAAAATTAAAAGCTTTTAAATCGAAGCTGTATAAAATGCTTGTGGAGAAGTGCTTCTATTCTGTGCAAGAATTTCTAGATAGTAAGTTGACTTAAATTATGCATATTTTATTTTTGTGACATTTATTTAATTAGTATCTTGGCAATAACATTTTTTATTTTTATTAAGTATAATGCGAATACTATTGTAAATGATTTTATTTGAGATTGATTTCATTTTATTATGTATAGCATGATATAAGTACTGATATAGATAGTGAACTGACTGTGAAGTTACTACTATTTTAAAAATATCCAATATTAACTAAAATAATGTAAAATTTGCATGCTATTTATAATGGCTAAATAGGCTTGCTACTTTTTTATGCATCTTCATCTTTGTATTGTATATTTACCCTATTTTATGCAAATAAATGATTATGATTATGATTATGAAGGCTTGACCGTCTTTTCTGAAGCAGTATTTTAGTTTGTCCCTTAGTACCATTTTGATAACATCTAAATGTATTACTTTAAATACTTTCCAAACATAGAAAATAAAAACAATATTTAATTAATAAGTGATTGATTTATTTCATATTAATTGCTTGTTTTATACATTACCGTCCTCTGGTCAAATTACTTTCCAGACCCTTTTTCATTCATTTCCATCTATGATCATCACCATCTTGGTCAATTTCACTACAATCTTTAGCATCATTACCAGTCGTCTATTTGCACAAAAAGTAATAGCATCATCAATGCGCCTTTAGCTAATAAATATACATTTTAGGACCCTCTACTACGCTATTATTAAATAAAATAATGGATATTATGAAAAAAATATGAAATTGAATTGCTCTCAATTTCAGATGTGCAAATAGACGACTGGTAATGATGCTAAAGATTGTAGTGAAATTGACAAGATGGTGATGATAAGTAAGACTGACATGTAAAGTTAAGTACCTACTTGCATAAAATATAAAATATAGTTAATTTTCGCCTAAAATGTCAAGTTGTTTTTAACTTATTGACATTGGATATTTTTTTAAATGTCCTGCTGCCAGAAGTTCACAGTACAGCACTATGAAGAAGATTCTAAATATATGGTTAATCGTAACTACTGCGCCCATATCTTTATTAAGTAGGTTTTATTTTCTTCAAACTTTGGGTCTTCAACACAAATAAGCCCGTTTCTTTGTTTACTGATTGCATTTGCAGCAATATCTGTGTCGTGCATTATACCGATCGAGTTTTTAATTACCTTTCCATGGACATTTTCGTCAGTCCGATCAGTCCGATCGAGCGTTCGTTCATGGCAGGACGTTTATTTTGTCGCTTCGCAGTTGACTAACCTATTTGAACCTTCGGATTAGTGCGATTAAGGCGCAATAACAGAACTCGGGCCGGCTACGTGTTGGATGGCGAACCGGTTGCGCGTGGACGTCGCTATTATTTTTTAAACCCATCTTTAATAAAATGGGTTATTAAAAAATAATGGCAAAAAAAACGCCTCGGGTTTATCATAGGAATTATTTATCATGAGTAATCGCAAAACGCCTTCACCAAAAAATGAAGCCAATCGGTTCAAAAGGAAAACACCGGACTGTCACTGCAATACAGGACATTATGCAGGACTTTCAAAAGAAAATGACTATTTCTATAAATGCATCTCTTGCTAGTCAATCCGAAGAGATAAATAGCACTTTAAACTCATTACGTTATAATGTAAGCAGATATAATGGACAAATCAGTGAGTTGAACATCACGAAGCAAAATGTGATTGAGGAGCAGTCGACCCTAAAAATATATTCTGTAAGTTTCCTTAGCCAATTTAATAATTGTTTTAATGAGACTATCTCGTTATCTGTTAAACGTGTTTTAAAATATCTTAAAAAGACAAAATCCACAATTGCAAGGATATGTAGATGCTGACTGGGCTGGTAACATAATTCGACAGAAGGTTTATACTGGTATGTGTTTTGTTATATCTGGTGGAGCTGTTTCTTGGGAAACAAGAAAACAAAAGTCTATAGCTTTGTCAAGCACAGAATCGGAGTATGATCAGAGTATATAGATTTGACAGAAGCCTGCAAGGAGGTCATTTATCTTAGATATTTATTATATGAAACGACTAACAAAATGAATACAACAAAGATATTTAAACACTGCAATACTTTTCTTCCGTAGGCCACACATCAGTAGTTGTAGACCAAGAAATAGATCAGAACCTCCCAAGACCCAGTGGATTTCAGATGGCGCAGGCATCGAAACGCCGCCTTATCGATAATAGCGATAGTAATCAATCTTCTGAATCTGAAATGATAAACCAATTTATAAGAAGGCCTATTTTAGCACGACGACGTCTAAGAATTTATTCTTCTTTTAGTTCCAAAACAGACTTAATGAGCGTAAGTCTTAAAGACCTTCCTGAATATTCAGATGCAAAACCTAGTGAAGAAAAACTATCCTATCTACCTCAGGAAGCCGACCGGATAAATGCAAACACACTACTATACATAAATAATGTATTACAGATATCATAGAATGGCTTGACATAAATAATTTAAAAATCAAAATAAATGCAATTTTCCCAAAGAAAAAGAGCTCAAAATGTAAATATTAATTAAAATGGTCAACACATTGACGCAGTTGGGACGACTTCTTGGGCTAACAATTGATAATAAACTGACATGTAACAGTCTCACTGACAATATTTGCAAACAGTTGAATAAATCTGCATATGCTCTTTTTCATGAATAATAATTTTTTTTATGAATAATGGGGAACTTTCCCTAATATATGTGGTGGTAAATGAAATGACTAATGGACTGTAAAATACATATACTGATTCTAATAAAGACAACAAAGAAAGTGCTAAGATAGGAGAAACGCGGCCTTCGCCCGCAAATGAGTTTCGCCGAGTGTCGCGGCGGCTGCGGCCTGTTGTCAGGCGGCCCGCCCCGCGCCCTGCCACTTGCGTCGCGCTCGCGCAGCGACATACTCCCCGCCTTGAAGAGAGGTCACTCTTCAATGGGAAGAGGGCAGATTGAAGTAAAATCTCTCCGCATGGTCCCCTTCTTCGTCTTCACATCGGCCACTCGCGCTATTCCATCAACGCCAGGGTAGACGTGGACGACCCGGCCGAGGCACCACAGCAGTGGAGGCGCCATCTTGTCTTTGACCAGGACGAGCAAGCCTGGTTTCAGCTCGCCACCGGTTGCCACACACCACTTCGATTTCGCCTGAAGTTGCAAAAGATACTCTGTTTGAAATCGTCGCCAGAAATGTTGTGCTATATGCTGTACTCTTTGCCACCGGTCCAGCCGTGAAATAGTCGAGTCAGTCACTCCGGGTGCAGGCACAGTCAAGAGTGATCGTCCAATTAGGAAATGTGACGGTGTTAGAGCCGAAAAATCGTTTATGTCTGAAGAAAGGGGAGTGAGTGGGCGAGAATTGAGAATGGCCTCAATTTGGTATAAACAAGTGGTCATCTCTTCATATGTGAGATGTGTAAGCTGAAGCAGTCTTTTCAAATGAAATTTTGCTGATTTTACTGCAGCTTCAGCTAAAGAATTAAGATGAGGGCTGTAGGGAGGAACAAAGTGAAATTCTATGCCCTCCTGTGCTATCTCAGATGCAACATTTGAACCTAACAAAAACCTGGACATTTCGTTCGATGCACCTACGAAGTTGGTCCCGTTATCGGACGTAATGCTTCGTGGCTTGCCACGACGCGCCACGAACCGATTTAACGCAGCCTTGTAAGCCTCAGTTGTGAGGTCTGTGACGAGCTCCAAATGTACAGCTTTCACTGCGGCGCAAACAAAAATACACAAATAAGACTTTATTAGTTTGCATCCGCGACCTTTTTCGGTTTGCTATCAAAACTGGCCCACAATAATCCACGTAGCAATTTTCAAAGGGAAATTCCAGATGCGTCCTGGAAGGAGGTAGTTGACCCATAATAGGCTGTACGTTTTGAGCTTTATGTCTGAAACATTTAACACAATGTTTTACCACGGATTTAGATAAGTTCCTACCACCAATAGGCCAGTAGGATTGCCGAATATGCGACAAAAGTAGTTGAGGACCGGCATGTATTAATTTAAGATGTTGCATATGAAATATTAATTTTTGTTAATTTATGTTTAGCACAAATAATAATTGGATGCTTAGCATTATAATCATAGGGGGAGTGATCAAGCCTTCCCCCACGCGAATAAGTTCGTTTTCATCCAAAAACGGACTTAATGAAATCAATTTACTTTTGCGTGGTAATGTTTTTCCCGATTTGAGAATTTCAAACTCTTCCGGAAACATTTCGCATTGAGAAATCTGTAAAATATGATTTAATGAATTATTTAATTCGTTAACTGAAAGATTACCCCACAATTGATTATTTTTATTTTTTGTATTATGAATGAACCTTAGTATGTAAGTGATTATTCTTTGTATTTTAGTCAGGCCAGGAACTTTTCTAAAAGCGTATTTACTACGGATGATTGATTGTTAGATGAATGATTGATATTAAATGAATTTGTAATGGTACCACTGCAATTATTTACTACTTCCGGCAGATCGTGCTTCATTTCATTTGGCATTTTTGGCCATTCGTTTTCGTTACACAATAAAAATGCAAGACCTGACCACCAGATGGCGGTGCTGCTTATTACGTCAGCCCTAAGACCGCGCGAAACAAAATCTGCCGGGTTGTCCTTCGACGGTATATAGCTTCAAGGGTAACCGCAAGTAATTTCTAAAATTTCGTGAACTCTATTTTTCACAAATGATTTGAGTCGACTAGTCGGAGTGGCTAGCCAACCTAGAACAACCATGGAGTCGCACCAGAATCTACATTTGTCGAACTTTAAATTGAGTGATTCCAGAACTTTGACACACAGTCTTGCACCTAACAAGGCTCCACAAAGTTCAAGTCTCGGTATTGTCGTTGGTTTGAGAGGCGCCACACGATTCCTAGACACTAGGAGGTGTGCGCTCCAAACTCCATCCCTATTGCATGACCGAATGTACACATTGGCACCGTTACGCCTTTTTCAGATGCGTCGGTAAAGACGTGAATTTCATGACTGATAGAGTCTTCACACAAAATCCAACGAGGAATTTTCAAATTATTAAGTGCAGGAATTGTTCTTTCAAATGTAGACCACAAGTTGTATATCTCAGGTGAGACCTTATCGTCCCAGTCATATTTTTCTTGCCAGAGACGCTGCAATATAATTTTGGCTTCAACTAAACACGCACCGGCTAAGCCGAGAGGATCGAATATCTGACTAATGACTGAAAGGATATGGCGTTTTGTGATTGTGGAATTTTTAGAAATTGAAATTGTATATGTAAGTGAATCAGATTCACAAGACCAATTTAAGCCCAGAGTTTTGGATGGGACAGATTTTTGTCCATGTTCAGAAAAATCTAAAGGTATGCTCACATCCGAGCTGTTGGTAGGAAGTTGGGCTAAAATGTCTGGATGATTAGACCGCCATTTTCGAAGGTCAAATTGGGCAGAAGATAGTACCGAATGTACAGATTTTGAAATTTGTACTGTCTTTGCAATAGTACTTGCACCGCTTAAAAAATCGTCAACATAAAAGTCACGTTGTATGGCTGACTTGACGAACTCGTCCTGCACACCATCTGCTAAACTTACAAGGCATTTAGTGGCAAGATACGGGCTGAAGCCATGCCGAACGTCACGGTATTTAAAGTATAAATACTAAAGAGGCTCATTAGGATTGAACCGAAAAATGATTTTTTGTAGTGACCGTTGAGATGGGTGAAGCTCTACTGCTCTATACATTTTTTTAATGTCACTAGAGACGACAAATCTGTGTTGACGAAAACGCAATAGAATTGATAAGAGATCGTCCTGTACTACGGGACCTACCATCTGAATATCGTTGAGGGAGATACCCGAACTGGTAGGGCAAGATGCATCAAATACAGTGCGCAACCGAGTTGTTGTACTAGACTCCCGTAGGACTCCATGATGTGGAATATAGTATTTCACAGAGTCATCAGACGCAAGGACTTGTATCAAGAGACATGTGTCCTAATTCTATGTACTCACGCATGACGTCCATGTATTGATCCTTGAAATTAGAATCGCGCTGAAACCGTCGCTCTAGTGATAAAAATCTATTTTTGGCATTATTATAAGAATGACCTAATACGCTAGGATCCTGTTTAAAAGAGCATCTTAACAATAAACCGACCATCTTCTCCACGAAGAGTGGTTTCATGAAAATGTTGTTCACACTTTCTCTCCTCCGAGGAGAAAGTGTATTTTGAAGACACATTGTCAAGCTCCCAAAACTGTGTAAGATCAGGATTGACATTAGTTTGATGGCAAAAATGAGAAACTGTAAAATCTGATTTGTTATGCTGGGTAATACTACCAGAAACTAGCCATCCAAATTTAGTTTCACACAATCTAGGTAAATGTTTCCCTAAAGTTATACTATTAGTACCTAATACATTCCAAAAGACTTCAGCCCCTACCAGGATATCGATGACCGACGGAATATTAAAGTTCGGGTCAGCTAATTGTATTCCTGAAGGAATAGGGACGTGAGTAATGTTCACGAACGATGACGGTAAGACCTTTGTGATTTCTGGCAAAATATGACAATCAATATCTACTGCGTATGCACAGCATAAAGACTCTATGGTGAGGTTGCAAGACTGTGTACTATGAGATATGTGATTATTAATACCCGTTACCTTGGTGCTTGTACCGCGTCGTGACAAACCCAATAAAATCGAAAGTCGCTCAGTTACAAAGTTCGCCGTGCTGCCGTTGTCCAGCAGTAGGCGCGCAGTGTACTTCTGGCCCGTAGCTCCGGTCACGTTCACCATTGCTGTGGACAGTAAAACATGCGAAGAAGTAGCAAGCTGCATAGAATTCGCTGATAAGGCTGTGTTATCAGAAGTAACTGGCAAAGAAGAATGAGAAGTGGAAGGCAAAGGATTTTTTATTAATTCTTGTGATTGAGATTCTAAGTGCAAAAGAGTGTTGTGCTTAAGAGAACAATATCGACAGTGAGCCATTTTGCATTGCTTTGTACTATGCCCGGAATTTAAGCAGTTTAAGCACACTTTTAATTCATTAGCCTTTTGTACTCTGTTTTCTATAGATAAATTCCTAAACAACTCACAAGAATATAACGTATGTGCAGAGGAGCAAAGCGGACATTTGCGAAATTTGTTTTTATTTTTGTTATTATTTGTATTTTTGTGTTGAGTGTTTTTTGTGTTCGTGTTATTATTAGTGTTTGTAGAATTATGACTATTATTTAATGCAACAATGGAACTATTATTATTATTATCTGTTGTGTTTTTGTTTGTATTATTAGAATTCAACTGACTCCAATAAATCTGCTTTTCTACTTAAGAATGTACAAAATTTTTGTAAAGTGGGATCTTCCGTCATCTTGTCACGGAATTCTTCCCATGATCGGTTTGTGCGATTATCTAATTTTTTTGTCATAATAAATATAAGAATAGTGTCCCAATGATTTGTTGGCTGTTTTAATGACGTTAGTGCCCTTACGTTTTTGTTAATGGTGTCAACCAGGCTCCTTAAAGAAGCACTAGATTCCTCTGAAATAGACTTTACATCAAACAAAGTTTGTAAATGGTTATTGATCAACAAACGATTGTTGTTGTATCTTTCACACAACAAGTCCCATGCCACCTTATAATGATCACTCTTAAAATCAATATTTTTAATGATAGAAGCGGCATTTCCTTGGAGTGAAGCTCGCAAGTAATGAAACTTGTTTATGTCATCGATACAAGAATTATCGTGAATTAAAGAAATAAAAGTATCTCTAAATTCTAGCCAGCCTTGATAGTTGCCGTCAAAATTTGGCAAATTAATTTTTGGCAAACGAATAAAATTCTGTTTGTGATTGAATGCACCTGAGTTAGCGTTATGGAAGCTCGACGCAGATCCTGGCTCCAGGGCTGGGCTGAGAAGGCTGCGCGCGAGGGCCAACAGGCTGAAGTACTGGCGCTCGAAATCCTCACGCTCGGTGAAGACCGCGCCAGACTCATCGGCGAGTACTTCGATGTCTGTCTGTAATGCATCAAATTCAGAATATAAGCACTCGAACTTAGCCAACCGTTCTTGCAGGTCCAATTGCTGTAATTGAGATAAGACTGGACAATCCTTTAAAGGATTTAAATGATTAGCAAAGATTGTGACTTTTGATTTAAATGAACTTCGCTTTTTAATTAACGACTTAAGATTGTCAGCCATTTTGTAATGCAAATGAAAATGTTACGTGGGCAAAACTTTAAAATATGAGGAAATTCTACAACGATGATAATTAAATAATGTGCGAAATGAATATGAGTGTGCAATCAGCTATTGTTTATATCTATGCGCAGGCGCTCGTCTGAAGGTCAAGGACCGGACGGTTACTTACGTAACATCAACACGTCGACGCGCTCACAGAAAAATAATATTTAATGCGAAATGAATTTCACAAATGAATTTGCACTGCACTATAGCACAAAATAAACTAAATAGGGGAAGCTGGATTGCACTGAATGGAAAGCACTGCACTCAAAATTTGAAAAATAACGATTATTTTTTCGGCAAAGTGAAAGGCAGAAAACAAATAACTAATTGGAACGATCACACTCGAACGCTGTCAACTCCCTGAATAACTTGACTACGGCTTCCTCTTGATCTGGACAAAGTTGCGGCGACGACTCCCGTAGACGGTGAACGGTGACGGCTTCAAATTTGAAATCTTCGAAACGACCGTTGCTCTGCTCAGTGGAATTTCTTCTTTGTTCGTCCTTACTTAGGCGTTTAAGGACCATGAATAACGGGGAACTTTCCCTAATATATGTGGTGGTAAATGAAATGACTAATGGACTGTAAAATACATATACTGATTCTAATAAAGACAACAAAGAAAGTGCTAAGATAGGAGAAACGCGGCCTTCGCCCGCAAATGAGTTTCGCCGAGTGTCGCGGCGGCTGCGGCCTGTTGTCAGGCGGCCCGCCGCGCCCTACTTGCGTCGCGCTCGCGCAGCGACAATTATCTAAAAAAGTTACAGGTCTGGTTACGCCGACATTGCGATACGGAGTAATATTTTGGGGTAACTCAAGGGATAAAGAAAAGATTTTTAAAGCTTTTGTTGACATTTCCCTGTATTTATATTTTTGAAATATGTGCTTAAGTTAGTTAAATCCAAATATATTTGAAAAAATAAAGGACATTAGAAAGAGAGTAAGACCACATTGGTGGCCATAAAATTGCGCCGTTAAGGAAAAGTATATTTGACATGGCCCCGGTTATATATAACAAATTGCCAGATAGTTTTAAGTCCTGACCTTTTTAAAATTTAAGAAAGCATTGAAATTATTTTTACTAGATAAATGTTATTACTCAATAAATGATTTATTAAATGACAATTTATAATGTTCCTAATTTTGACTTTTAATCTAATTTGACATATGTATTACTTATTCATTTTTTATAATAATTGTCATTTTATGAATCTTTTAAGGGTCAAACATAGTGATACACTACATAGACCACTTTACCTATGTTTGAGAATAAAGATATTTTGATTTTGTTTTTTGATTTTACTTCAGGAGATAGAACCGACGATTGCAAGTCATCTACCCTAGGATACAGACCCGTTAAACGTAAATCCACTGTCTCAGAAGTCAAACCTAGTAAACACAAGCCCCGTAAACATAATTTTACCTCAGTATTCAAACCCAGGACATTTGGGAACTGCAAGTCAAAATAACTCTGTGTTCCGAAACTCCTCAGATGAAATGTACAACATGTAGTCCAAGGGAGGGCCTAGTCACCTGCGTCTCTTTGGAGACCTATTTCAGGAACTAGTCTCTTTGCAAAGTCTACAAATGTATCCTATCCTAATCACTAGTGGTATTGTATTGTACTGATACATTAGCTCTAAGGATGATAACGAGTCAGACTCTGGCTATAATAAAAATTTCCAAACACTGGACACACGGAAACTTGTCCAAGACATCTCTAGGGAATTAACTAAAACCTTTCGGCAAGAGTTAGGTAACCTCGAGACATCACTAGAGTTTGTAAGTGATCAGGTTTCAACTATGGACCAATCTGTAAAAAACCTAAATAATATAATAAAGGATTTGGAAAAAAAGAACATGGATCTACAAAATAAAAATAAAAACCTTGAGTTGAGGGTAGTTGTCTTAGAACAAAATATGCGAAACTACGAGCAAAAAATCCTTTCTTCATCCTTAGAAGTGGATGGCCTGCCCGACCTGCCAGCAAGTGAAGTAGACAAAATTGTCGAAACAATAGCCTCAACGTTGGACGTCAGTAAGGAAGATGTGCAGTCAACGCAACGCATGCCCGGGACAAAAGGGAAACCTGGTCCGCTCCTGGTTAACATGAAGACAAAGTCGGCCCAGAGGCAGTGGATCGATGCAGGGAAGAAAAAATCAATCACAGTGGGCAGCCTGTGCCCGAGCGTGCCTAGGGAGAAGGCGGACAATCGCGTTTTTATTAGGGAAGCCTTAACCAAACATGTCAAGACACTTTTATATAATGCAAAAATGCACTTGAACAAATCATGCCAGTTTATATGGTGCCGTGACGGCAAGGTATGTGTTAGAAAAAGTAGCAATAGCAAAATATACTATGTAAGATCATTAGATGACATCAAGGTCATTGAAAGCCAAGTTATCTCCTCAAACACAATATAACTACTTGTTATTCTATTGGTCAAATTACTGCACTTACTGGTTTTTATTTCTATTGTATTTTTTCGTTAAATAAATAAAAATATGGAAATATTCAACTGTAATTCTAGTAATAATTTTTTTCATCAAATACCTGATAAGGGTCTATTTGCTTTTTCCTGCATACACATTAACATCAGATCAATAATTAAAAACTTTGATAAATTACTACAAACTATCCATAACTGTAAGCATACATTAGATTTAATTATTTTAACGGAAGTTGGAATATCAGATAGAATATCTCATTTATTTAATATTCCTGGGTATAGTATGTACACGCAGCTGCGCCACAAAAAGAAAGGCGGAGGCATTATAGTTTACGCCAAGAACTACATTAAATTTACATTTGCCGAGCATAAAACAAGAACTTTTGAAAATTTAACAGGTACAATTAGAATCAATTCAAACCAAGACATAGTAGTATGCTCCGTGTACAAACCACCCTCAACAAATAAAAAACTGTTTGTAAAGGAACTAGATAGTTACTTGGAGAAGTTTGATTCTAAACAAAATCTAATCTTGATTGGTGATACAAACATTAACCTTAAGACCAGCTCATCATACAAGGATTCATATTTAGAGACACTCAGTGGGCGCGGACTAATGTGTTGGAATAACGGACTACACGAGAATTGAAACTAAGCTAAACATTGTCACAAAAACATGCATTGATCACATTTTTTCTAGGATTCCCACATTACGTCCGTACACAGCGGTGCTCGACGTCGTACTAGCGGACCACCGAGCTGTGATCTTTACTTGCGTCGATATAACTAAAGCCAAGTTTACACAGAATGTTAAAATCATGTTATTAACTACGACATTTTTTACAAAGAACTAAAACAAACAGACTGGTCATTGACTAAGAATATGAACTCACCAGATAAAATTTATGACTTCATACATAAATCTTTTCAAACAGCAACTCAAAATGCAACATCTTGTAAGGCTTATAAAAGTAATTATAAACAATTTAGACTACCTTGGATGGACAAAAACATTAACAGATTATGTGAAAAAAGGGACAAATTATTCAATTCATGGAAAAAAAATTCATTTGATCCCAACATCAGACTTGAATATAATAAAACATGCAACAAGGTACATAAAATATTAGAAAACAGGAGAAATAACTATTATATACAAGAAATAAATAAAAATTTTAAGGACACAAAAAAAACATATAAAATTATAAATCAAATGTTAGGCAGAATTACTTTATCTATAGACTCGGCAATACAAAAAGCGTTTGAGAAACAGGGACTTAGTACTAAACAAATTGTAAATAATTTCGCATGTAGTTTTCAGAAAATTGTAAAAGATATTATTCCAAAAGTGCGATATTAAATTGTTGGACAAAAATACATATACACAGCCAAAAGATGTTTCAATGTTGTTTCAGAAAGCAACAAATGATAGGATATATAAAATCATAAATAATTTGAAATCAAACAAAGCTGCGGGTTCAGATAATATTAGAGTAAATGATGTGAAATCTATAGGTAAAGATATATCGGGTGCTATTGCCAATTTAATTAATGTGAGTGTTCACAGTGGACTTTATCCAGATAAACTAAAAGAAGGTTGTGTTAGACCAATCCATAAAAAAGGTAAACGTGATGACTACTCAAATTACCGTTCTGTGACTCTTCTTTCACTGATAGATAAAATAGTGGAAAAATACATCTGTGAACAAATTCACCAGTTTATATGAGCAACAATGTATTATGCAAGAAACAATACGGTTTCCAAAAGGGAAAAGTACCGATAGTCTTCTTTCAACATTTACAGACGACGTGAATAGTCAACTAAATGAAAAAAAGTACGTGCTTGTGCTCTTTATAGACTTTTCACGGGCATTTGATACCCTGCAACACGATCAACTTCTGAGTAAGCTAGACAATTGTGGAATCACGTGGTCCGTTACTTGAATGGTGTAAAAATTATCTACATAATCGTAAATATATAGTAAGAGTAGGTGATGCAATTAGTCAACCAGTTACCATGACAGAGGGCACGGCACAAGGATCGGTCCTTGGGCCCCTCCACTTTCTTTCATACGTAAACGATATGAACAATTGCATAAAGCACTGCAATTGCTACCAATTTGCCGACGATACATGCCTGATGATTAGTGATAAAAATTTGGAACGTGCTTGCAATCTTTTACAATCTGACCTTAACAAATTAGTAGAATGGTGTCACGATGTAGGGCTTGTAATAAATGTCGACAAAACGAAAATTGTTTTGATTAAATCTCCATATATCAAACAAAACCCAGTGAAGAATATAGTAATCCACAATCATAGCTGTATCCATGCGCAAAATACCATGTGTAGCTGCGCTAGTGTGGAAGTTGTAGATTCACATAAGTATCTAGGCTTAACTATAGACTCAAAACTCAACTGGAATAAACATATAGAACACGTTTGCAATAAATTGAGACATTTTTTGGCTAACATTACAATCTTAAAAAACCGCATTCCTCCAAAAGTTAAATTAATGTTATATAATTCACTCGCAGAATCTTACATACAATACGGACTAAGTAGCTATGGGCGTACATATAAAACCTATCTTAACCAAATACTTAAACTGCAAACTAGAATTTTAAAAATCATAGTACCTACTAAAATTAAAACTCAATTTCACGGTAATGATGATGAATTATTCAAATACTGCAAAATTTTACCTGTCCACTCTCAGTTCCAATACCAATTTCTTAAACAACACTTTTTTAACGAAAGATTTTGGAAAAAAATTAAACACCCAGTGTACACGCGGGCTATTGCACGCAATATATTAACAACGACTAGAGCCAATAACGCGTACGGGGAGCGGACATCTACTTACTTAATACCTCGTTTTATAAACAAACTACCTCCCGAGTTGCGCAATACAATACATCCAAAAAATATCAAAATCACATTAAAGAATTATTTTCTAAATAATTTAGACTAATCTAGTTCCTAAGTAGGTATTGATATAGTATTAAGTTATTTTATAGGATAGATGTAAACTTACACTAGTAACATAAAGACAAACCTCAGGGTTTTTATATGTTATTATTTACGACTTAAGTTAAGTATGTACTTTTATTTGATAAATAAAAATAAAAAAAAAAGTACATTTTTTGTGAAGAAAAAATAAAAGTAAAAAAAATTGATTGGACGTGAACTACAGTTGAAGAAATTATGTATTTATTTATTTTAAAAATTAAAGAAAAATTTATTCCTCACACCAATATCAATGTCGAAAGATATCATTTTATCACTAGGATACAAAAAATAGAGGAATCACTTGACGAATATTTGACTATTTTAAACAATTTAGCCTCCACATGTGACTTCAAAGACTTAAAAGAATCCTTGATTAAAGACATGCTAGTAATTGGAATGAAGAGCACACACATCAAAGAAAGACTTTTGCAAGAAGAGAAACTGACAACGGAAACAGCAATGAGAATAGCAAAGAATTTGGAACTATCACAGGAACGATCAGCTAAATTAATTCAGGAGAATGGCACAAATAATGATAAAATTCAGGCTGAAAAATCAAAACCAAAATACGTACAAAACCAAAGAAACAGGTCAATTCAGAGAAATAAATGTCATCAAAGAAACAATCCTCCGAAAAGAAATCAATTATCAAATCGATACCAACAGAATAAGACCACAGAATGAAAAAAAAAATGTACAAAGTGTGGTCAGGACAGTTAGTATCAAATTTTGGAACATGTTTACTTGATTGTGAATATGAAAATGGTTTGAAATCTAAATTAAAGACAGTATACTACGATGTAAGGGTTGGATGAAGAACGCAGACGGTACATTCGAGAAACGTTACTCCATACTTACACCCAAAGAGTGCGAGTTCACAAACAAGATCATAATGGATATACACGTTGAAAACTATCACGTAGGTGTAAACCACACGCTAATCATTTTACGTGAGACCAAAAGGAAATTCGCAATTACACAAATATGGATTTTCCAAAATGAGGATAACTACTGAGCAAAATTAAAATTACTCATATAGTGTAATACTGACTTTCGAAGCGGTAAATTTTCGTCAACTTTCACAAGAAAAGATGCTGCGGAAAAATGGCACTGTTTCCTTATATATTTAGGTATTTGTATTGTTTTCATTATTTTTATATTTAAGTATTTGTATTGTAAGCAAAATTTTCAAAATTAAAAATCTCTTTATTTGCAATAAAATGTATGTTAAAGATCTAAAAAATTAGATGTCCAATTACATTCTACCTTGGTAAGGTATGCAAATATAATAATATAATAAGATTGGTACTATTTCAAATTAAATTCACAAATACTGGTCAAAATAAAAGGGAAGCAATTTACATGTTATGTACGCATATTGTTGGTCAGGTTATAAAAAAAATAAAAAAAATCACAGAATGCCTTCATTCAATTCCAGGTACCCAGAAAAAATGGAAGTCGTGGCGCAAAGTAAGTACATAAATGAATCTTATCTACAATATATAAATATAGAAGAAATATTTATTCTCAGACATAGCAAGACATCAACTTTTAGGAACTATGATATGATATGAATAAATGATTAAAAAAACTAATTTAATGTCATGTCAATGTCAAAAAGACATGACGTTTTGACAGGAGGAATCGGTGTGTGAAGGAAGGAATGCTGTACAATTCGGTTTATGTAGTTTGTCTTGGCGATTTTTCTAAAAGATAGAAAAGTGTTTATGCTATAAATTATTGTGTTCGAGGTAATCCTCGACCAGAAAAGCGCTGACGCATAGTCATGCATAAGAACGGCATTGATTCACACGCGCCATTCATTTAAATATGTAGTTTACGTAAAATGAGCGATTTTTCTGACAGCTAATTAAGAAAAAAAAATCAATACAAAAAAGTCTCAACAGAGAGCGTTTTATGAAAGCCGAGTCGTAATAATGGCTGAACCTATATGGTGCGCTTTTTCTTGTCAACCAGAGGCAGAAAAAAAAATCACATAACAGTTTGACAGTTGCACAAATCACAATTCCCCTCGTGTGGCATCTCCTCAGAACAATAACTAAAGCATAGAAGTAAGGTACTAATAAGAACCGTTGACACGTTGGATGCACTCTTTCGTCTTAAGTACTAAACGCTGTGCTAAAAAGAGGCGAACACAGTTCCATCACTTTCTTATTTTGTAAGGTTGTACCAGGGCTATGTACTTGTAGGTCCCAAAGTCCCAATATACTACAGACAAATTAAAAAGTAAGTCACAGTCTATGATTGCGTCAGATAAAGTAGCTGTCATAAATTTGACGTATAATGTTTACATGGCGTCGCATCAGAAGTGGCTGTGACTCTCTTGTGTTAAAATATTATTTTTGATTAACGAAAGCCCTATTTCGATTATATTAATAGTTTTAATTAATTGCGAGTGAAGTTAAAAATGGCCTGTTATGTTCCTGGTTGCAATTCACACGCTTCCAAGAAAGAAAAATGAGCGTGAAATATTATTATTCCATCGGTAAGATGTTTTTCTTGATAAAGTTATTGTGAATGTTTTACGTAGTAATTAAATGATATTATTAATGTAAAATTCCATTATTTTTTGCTATAAATGTGACCGGAATGTTAAAATACAACCGTTTAAGAAAGTTATTCTGAATGTTTACATTGTGTGATAGTGATGTCCCAACTGCTAGTGTAAAGTATCGATATATGTGGAATTTCACGCAAAAATTTTATAATAAGCTTTGACCGCTGGGAATTTCCGGATATCTTCCCGTAGTAAAAGTTAATTGCATTAGGATATATGTCACAATGAAAATTAAAATAATGAATTTTTGACTCGGTGGCTTGGCCTGTTCATATTATGTATTGATGTTGACTTCAATATATACCTTAGTCGCCTTATACGGCCATATGATAAAAAGTGTTCTGCCGCAATTATAATTTAGTGTTCCTGTACTCTATTCTGCATTATAGGTACGGCTAATCTATATTTGAGTTCTTCTAGGTACTGGTTTATTAATTTGAGTTAATAAAAATATACTGAGTGTCAGTTAAATAATTCAATAGTAGTATATTAGTTATACAAAAACAATAATGCTTATTTGCTATATACTATTGATTTCAGAATTCCTGAGGATGACGCTTTGAGGAAAAAATGGCTGGATGCAATTTCAATAACTCATTTAAGTTCTAAAACAAAAGGCAGCAAAGTTTGCTCTAAACATTTTACTACATCATGTTTCTACAACATACAAACAAGTTTTAAAAAATAGAAGACTTAAACGTGATGCAATACCAACAATGTTTTTGCCACCGGTGAGATGTTTTTGTATTTTTGCATTATAACTGTGTATTAACCCATAGGATCGATTGTTGTAGATGTTTTTAGGAGACATTTTTTGTAGCAATAGACATCCTTTGTCTGAAATAATGGTTTACCTGTTTGTTACATACATGTTGCAGTCTTTTTAAAGTTAAAAACTATGCTCTCAGTACGTTAATGGGGTTAATAGGTGTTCCCGCCAGTGAATCCTTTCTTTTTTGTTTTTGATCTCTGTATAATGAGTAGGACATGGAGCCTGCATGCCCAACTGCATTAAAGTTGCTAAATTAAAACCATTATGATACAAATATAATTTCTTACTGTTTTTAGGTGACAAGGGCTCAAGGTATTAGTGCAACACTACCGAGTACGAGCTGCCTACAGGCTTTTACTCATGCTAATCCAGTAAGACCATTATAATTTTTAAACAATTAGTATTTATTATAATTATTATTAAAAGTAAATAATTTTTATTCTATTTGTTTTTAGGTGCCAAGTATACAAGGTATTAGTGCAGCATTACCGAGTACGAGCAGCTTACAGGCTATTACCGATGCTAATCCAGTAAGTCCAATATAATTTTTAAACTTTTAAGTATTTTATCATTATTATTTAAAGTAACTAATTTTTATTCAATTTGTTTTTAGATAACGAGTATACAGGGTGTACGAGTATACAGCATTACCGAGTACGAGCAGCTTACAGGCTATTACTGATGATAATCCAGTAAGACCATTATAATTTTTAAACTATTTGCATTAATAATACATAAAATATATCGATTAAGAGGCTTACACCACCTAAAGTAGTGCCACCTACTTTTAAATTATTTTTCTCAGAAATCAGATCAAACCGTATTTCTCTAGTAAATGACCTGTAGTATTTTTTGCGGTAAGGCGTAATTTTCTATTTGTCACGTGCAACATAATGAAAATCATTTATAAAAAAAAAAATAGGTCATAAATAGCGAAATACGGTTTGGATTTTTTACGAATTAAACAGTTAATATTAAGACCATAGACATAAATTCAGTGTCTACGAAAATTAACAACTTATATTCACTTACTTACCTATTTTATAAAGTATGATGCATTTTCCAATGTGCGTCGTACCAGGATAATATAGAATATACTTACAGCTATAGCATAAAATTGAGACCTCCCTCATCTTAAGCCTAAAAAATTTACAAAGTAACGATGCCTTTTAATTTTAGGAGGCCGCAAGGAGACACAAGCCCAGCGCGGTGCTGCCAAACTCGAATGCTTCCGAGAGTGAAATTTTAAAAAAGAAAGTCCAGGGTCTTGAGAAAAAGCTTGATTTGATATCTGAAATTGCTAAACGTCGTTTACGAGTAATTAATAAATATAAACAACGAGCGAGACGTCTACAAAAGAAGACCAGCAATTTATATACACTTTTACATTCTCTGCTGGATAAAAATACAATTAATGAAGAGCAGTTGCTCACATTGCAGAACTTAAAGGGATATAGTCTCTTAGACAGGATTATTAAAAAAAAACAAGGTGATGTTTTATGTAAAGAGTTTCCCTTAGAATTAAAAAGTTTGCAGTAACGCTTCACTTTCTGTCTCCGAAGGCATACACTTTTGTAAGAGATTACTTCGAATGTGCTCTTCCTCACACGAAAACTATTTCATCTTGGTACAAAGCTATTAACTGTGATCCAGGATTTACTTCAGAGTCATTCGAGACAATACGATTGTGAGTAGAAAGCCAGAATAAGACTCTCTACTGTGCTTTAATAATAGACGAAATGGCCATCCGCAAAATTGTAGAATGGGACGGAAGAAAATATTACGGATATGTCAACACAGGCTGTGATTTAGAAAGTGATTCGGCGCCACTTGCTAAAGAAGCTCTTACGTTTATGGTAACATCTATAAACGATACCTGGAAAATTCCAGTGGGTTATTTTTTAATTAATTCAATAACGGCAGATCAGAAAGCTTCGTTAGTGCAACAATGCATCAGCTTATTAAAAGAAACTGGCATTATAGTGGTATCACTGACTTATGATGGTGCCACTTCCAATATCGCAATGCAAAAACATCTGGGCTGCACAGATGATCATTTTCATCATGATGGTTTTGACATAAGTCTGTGGCCAGACCCATGTCATAATATGAAATTGGTTCGGAATACATTTGGTGATAAAAGAGAAATAGTAGATTATCAAGGAAATAAAATATCGTGGCATTACATTGAATTATTGCATCAAATTCAAAATTCAGAGGGGCTTCACCTAGGTACCAAATTAAAACAAGATCACATCAATTACATAAAACAAAAAATGTAAGTGCGACTAGCGACCCAATTATTAAGTAATTCAGTGGCTGATGCACTGACAAACAAATTTTTGATTTTGCAAACATTTTGGCATTCCTGAGTTTGCCGAATGTGAAGGCACTATAACATTTATTAGGATATTTAATAACCTTTTTGATATATTAAATAGCAGAAATATGCGTGCCAAGGGTTTCAAAAAGGCTACTGCTGTATTTAACTTTCCTGAAACGGAGATATTTTTTGAATTTGTTGAGTCTTACATAAAGAATCTTAAGTTTACAGATGGCATCAATGTTGTAAGTTCAAATAGAAAAACTGGTTTTCTGGGATTTATTACTTGCATGAATTCATTAAAACGTATTTATTCAACTTTCGTTGTAGATCAAAGTAGTCCTCTGCACTATTTATGTACATACAAATTAAATCAAGATCATATAGAGCTATTTTTTGGCGCAATAAGATCTTTATGTGGATTCAATAATAATCCATCGGCGCGGATGTATCAGTCGGCTTATAAAAAGTTATTGGTACATGCTCAATTTAAGGACGGTGCACAAGGCAACTGTTTGCCATTGGAGAATATTGCTCTTAAATTATTCTCCAAAAAGAATGTAACTGACGGCATAAACCAACGTAGTGATCGACAAGGTTTGACTGCCGATGAGGGTGTAACATTCTTTCACACAGATCATGTCCACGAACCAAATGCACTTTCGGAATATGCGACCTACGTTGTGTAATATATTGCGGGATTTGTGCTCAAGAACATTAAAAGAAGAATGTCGTGTGAAACGTGCATTGATAGTTTGGAGAAGGGCAAAAGAAGAAAATAAGTTCTCCTTAATAACAGTAAAAGACCGTGGTGGTCTAGTGACACCCTCTAATGCTGTTTACACAGTTTGTATTTTATCAGAAAAGGTTTTAAGACAAACACTACTTCAAATTGGGTCTAATACCATTGGAACCCCCAAAAATATGCAAGTAATGGTTTTGCAAGTTTCAAAAGCACTTTTGCCTTCTCGTGTATTTGAGAACCTATTCGATCACTGCTTAGAACAATGTATTCAGTATGGTGATGATCACAGAAATTTGTTAATAAAAACTATTTGTCATGCATATTTAAAAATAAGAATTCACCACATTGCAAAGAATGTAGCGGAACCCAAAGAAAAAATTAGAACGTTTTTAACAAAAACAATACTATTTAAAGGGCAATAAATAATTAAATTTATATACAGTGTTTTGATTAACTTTATCCCATACTCTACACCCTTAAATAATTATTTTATTCTGTGTTTTTTTTAGTATATGTTGTTATTAGAGGTGTTAGGGTCATATTTCTATATTCATATTATTGAATATATTAGTGAACTCATATTAGCATACCGTAGTTATTACTGGGTATTAGCCAAAATATTAGTCACCACGTCAACACATTACTGTCCCGGTAAATTAAGTTCAGCTAAAAAAAAACGTCGTCGCGGTCGGGGATCGCCGGTCACCGGATCGCTGAATCGCTGTATTCATTAGCTCGCGCCGTGATGGCATCGCTGCCTAATATTATAATACGATCACGCCGTCACCGGTTGGCTACCATCGGTTACACCGGTTGGCTAATACGTGATAACCTAATAAGAGATGTCGTATATTCATAATATGACATATACCTTTGCGTGTATTATGATACTTTAACAGTTAGTTGATATATTAGTCACACCTCTATCTGTTATAGCGGCCACAACGACCGGTCCTGCGCTGCCGCCCGCATCCATGCGCAACTCCGCGAACCTTCACTCTTCAGGTCGTCGGTCCACTCGAGTGGGGAGGCCTCGCCAACACTATTGAAAGCGCTTTCCGGTTCGTGGTCGCCACTCGAGAACTTTTTCTGCCCCAACGGCTATCTGTTCTGCGAGCTATGTGCCCCGCCCACTGCCACTTAAGTTTGGCGATTCTGCGGGCTATATCGGTTACTTTAGTTCTCCTACGGATCTCCTCATTTCTGATTCGATCACGCAGGGAAACTCCGAGCATAGCGCGCTCCATCGCCCTTTGGGTGACCTTGAGCCTTCTTATGAGGTCCATAGCAGTTGCGACCACGTCTCTGTTCCGTATGTCATCACTGGCAACACACACTGGTCAAAGACCTTAGTCTTGAGACACTGCGGTATATTTGGACGAGAAGATATCGCGAAGCTTCCTGAACGCTGCCCAGCCGAGTTGAATTCGACGGTTGGGACCTCTTTCTCGAAGTTGGACTTACCTAACTGAACTGTTTGTCCCAGGTATATACGTAATTGTCAACAACTTCGGAGTGTAGAGTCTCTCAACCTTCAGAAGAGTGGGTGCGACACGGATATTAGACATGATTTTCGTCTTATCCATGTTCATTTTTTTAGACCCACTTGTTGAGAGGTCTCCTGCAGAGGCCATCGAGCATTGTGCCTAGGTCTTCCAAGGTCTCAGCCATGACTACGATATCGCTTCAGCGAATCTAAGGTGAGTGAGGTACTCGCCGTTGATATTGATACCGAAGTCCGCTCCAGTCCAGAAGCTTGAAGACATCTTCCAGGGCGGCGGTGAACAGTTTTCGAGAGATATAAATCGTCTCCCTGTCTCACCCCTCGCTTCAACTGGATAGGTTTCGAGCCTTGATCCTGGAGACGGACCGACATGGTGGCGTTTTCGTACAAACACTTCAGCGCTTCGATATATCGATAGTCAATTTGGCACCGTTGGAGAGACTGTAGCAGCAGCCCATAGGTCTCGATCGAATCGAAGGCTTTCTCGTAGTCTCACAAACGCCTTAAGCTATAAGGGGCTGATTATACTCCTCAGTCTTCTGTATAATCTGCCGCAGCGTATGTATGTGGTCTACGGTACTAAAGCCTTTTCCGGGAAACCGGCTTGTTCTGGAGGCTGGAAGTCGTCGAACCTCAGTGAGCGAGACGATTCGTAATGACTCTCGAAAACAGTTTGTAGACATGGCTCAGAAGTTGAGAGATAGGCCAGTATAATTCTCTTCCAATAAGGTTTTGTCGCCTTTTTTGAAGAAAAGTACCACCACACTTCTGTGCCATGCCATAGGCGTTTGTCCCTCGAGTATGACGGAATCGAATAGCTTCTGAAGAGCTTTTAATACCGGTGTTCCACCTGCTTTCAGAATAATAACATACATAACTAATGTTTACTGTTAATTTAATACAAATGACTACCGGTATACCTCTGGTCAGGTGGTCTGGTCAAGTCAGGTCGCGTATCGTTTCGTAATATTTTTACAACAAAAACTTCTTTATTTCAGTGCTCTATACAGGGTGACATTGAACCCCTGAGCTATATTCAAGGAAAGTACTCTATGCGCGAAATAAAAAATACATGTTCTCTTACAATTATCTTGTTTCATAATAAAAATCGGAAATAGAAGCGTTTTAAGTTATACCGAAAATTCCCAAACGCAGTGGCACCGAGCGCCATGTGATCGCACACCCCGCGCGCCCCGCAGACAGCGCTGTAGGGTACCTGCCGCCCGCGCCGCAAGGTTATTGACCTGTCTAGTCATTTACTACTCATAGCACAAATTACAAAAATTCGATCAGACATTACATTGCCAATCATAAGTTGCAATTTCCCTTCATACTTTTTTTCGGGCTTAGGGACCGTCAAAATACAAGAAATTGTTTAACTCGAGCTTGACAAAAATTGTAGACATTTTTAATTTCCTAGGTACTTAATCGGTAATACTGGGTAATACCTAAATTGAAGTTAGGATTTTAGAACTTCTGCATTCTCTCTCTTAGCCTAAAGACGTCCACTGCTGGACAAAGGCCTCCCCCAAGGATTTTATCCGTGGGGGTTTTGCCATAATCACCACGCTTGGCAGGCGGGTTGGCGATCGCAGTGTGATGGCATAGTACGCGAAAAGATGCTGCTGCCCATCCTCCGGTGTTTTAAATCCCTTAGTCGCCTCTTACGACACCCACGGGAAAAGATGGGTTGGTGCTATTCTAGGGCCACACCACAGGGGCCACTAGGCCAGGCGTATTTAAAAATTCGTAATCAACTTATGTACAAATAATTAAAATCAATGTAAAAACAAAAAATCCAATCAAAAAACCTACTGATACTTTAATAATTGTTCAAAATGCATACCGTTTCTTCCTCTAAGCAGAGTCTGGCACGTTTCACTGCATTCTGTTTTAGTTTTAAAATCGTGGCAGTACGGTCACATTTTTTTTTGTAATTATTTCAATTCAAGATATATGTTTTGTTATACTCCCTACATGAATTTCTTCAGTTTTATATTATGTTTTTTAGATTATAGCGCAGTAAATAGACGAGAATCAAATTACAAACGGTCCAGCAATTGTGAATTTTTTGAAATGTTGTGTAGAATTATTGTGAGTATTTAAAATAAAAAGGGCACAATTGCCAAGTTTCCGCGTCCGTAGTAATCTTAAAAAAACTAAAAAAAAAAAAAAAACTTTCTTCAGATTTAGGCTCATATTTTCTTTTAGATGCATTTCTTGCTAGGGGAAAGTGTTCTACAAAAACTTCTGTAGATAATTAAATTTCCTATTATTTACATTTTACATATTTGTTGCTAGGACTGATAGTTACCGAGATGTGTGCTCATAAAAAAAAAATTAAAAAAATCTTCTTTTTTCTGAAATTTGTCAAACTTTTCACTTCAGAACGCTGTTATCTAGTTATGGGTATATTTTTAGGAGAATAGGTATTGGAAACAAAATTTGTAGGGAATTTAATTACCTACAAAACGCATTTGCATTTTTCTTAACCAACCCTTCCAGGAATGGGGAGTAAAACTCAATATTAAAAACTACGGAATATTGCTTTTTTGTTATAATATTTTATTTTCTGCTAACTGCGCCTCGGGTCTTTGCTCCCCGTGGGAATTTCCCCAGGATATAAAGTAAGACCTATGTACTATTTCCTGGTATTTTTCTACTAGTATACCAAATTTAATACAAATTCGTCCATAGTTCATCGAATAAAGCACCAAAAATAGAGCTAAGGGTAGGGTTTACTTACAAATGGGTTCAATAGTTCTGAATTTTTGATATGTTATTTAGGATGGTTAGGGTAAGTGTTTAAAATGCAAGAGGCACGATTTCTCCCCCTTCCCACGCCCGCCATATGATGGGAAAACAAAAAAAAATTGCCACTTTATTCAGATTTGCGCTCTCCACCTTCGTTTTAGATGCATTTTAGCTACATTACAGTTCTACACAATAATGTTGTAAAAATAAATTTCCTATAATGTACATTTTATATTTTGTTTCTAGGACTAATAGTTATGGAGATGTGTACTTTAAAAAAATCGCATTTTTTGATCGCATTTGGAAATTTGTCAAACTTTTTACTTCAGAGCGCTTTAAAAAATTCATTTTATAGCCTACTCTAGGAAAATATATGTTGGAATAAAATTTGAAGGACATTTAATTACCTACAAAACACATGTAATTTTTTTTAACCAACCCTACGGAGTAGGGAGTAAAAGTAAAAGTTAAAATATTACGTTATTGCTATCATATTTTATTGTCTACTAGCTGCACCTCGGGGGGGCTTTACTCCCATAGGAATACTGGGACAAAAGTGTACCTTATGTGTTAGTTCCCGATATTTTTCCACTATACTACCATGTCAATTTTATCGAAATCCGTCCAGTAGATTTTTTAAGATTGGAGCAAGAAATATCACATCTAAACTTTTTTCATTTTTTAAAATCGGGTTTCTTTTCCCCAATCTTTATTGCTGATGAAGTAAATATTATCTAATATCTGTACTTGATAATGTCCACAGACACTTTTACAGTGTCCCAAACTCAGGTACCGGTTACTCACCTGCAATGAATCACACTATAAATGGGAAAGTTTGGATGTGATATTTGTTGCTTAATCACACAAAATCTACTAGACGGAGTTCGATTAAATTTCGTATACTAGTAGAAAAATATCAGGACTAGCACATAAGGTACTTTATAACCCGAAATTTCCATGGGAGCGAGGTTCAGTTAGTAAAAAGTAAAATATTATAGCAAAAAACAATTTCCTTTGTTTTATCATTTAGTTTTACTCTCCACCTTGCAGGGTTGGTTAAGAAATATGCAATTGCGTTTTGCAGGTAATTAAATTCCCTACGATGTTTGTTCTGCTACTTTTTCTCCTAGAATAGGTCATGACTGGATTACATCGTTCTAAATTAAAAAAGATTGACGAATGTTTGAAAAAAATGAGATTTTTTTTTAAGGTGCAAAGGATTTTTTTTTTCCTCGGAAAACTGTCAGTCCTAGAAACAAAATATAAAAAATATAAATAACGCCAAATTTAATTTTCTACAACATTGTGTAGAACAATTTTCTAGCGAACATGCACTTCAAAGAAAATATAAGCGAAAAAACCGAACAAAAGTGGTGATTTTTTTTTTATTTTTCCAATTTGGCGGCGAGTGCAAAAGCTATTCAATTGTGCCATATTTATTTTAAATACTTACAACCATCCTAAACAATAATATAAAAAAATTGAGTTACTGGACCGCACGTAATTAACCCCTAGGGGAAGGTTCGCTCTATTTACTGCGCTATTAGAAGTAGTGGAAATTATGGAGGTATCCCCAAGGGCTCGCCCTTAGGAAGTGGGTACCCCTCCACCCTCTCTAAAAAAAAGGCGTTTACGTAGCCCGTGAGTATGGGATTTTATGTTTATGTCTTCTATTTCCTAATCTTGGTTTTTATTGTTTTTTTTTTTCAGCTATCGCGTACCAGTCACGGCTTCTGAGGAGGTGGTGGATGATTTGCCGCCTGGGTGTGAGTGTGTTTCTTATTTCAAAATTATTTTTTAAACTCATCTATTGTTTTTATGTATTAGTAGCTGTTACCCGCGGCTTCGGCTCGTACGGTTTAACTAAGTATATTTTCAATCTTGAGGATTGAACTTAGCAAAAAAATATTGCATAATTATTTTAAGCGCCTTCTAGTGCCACATTTCTTTAAAATACAGTTTCTATTAGCCTCGATACAGATTCCCTCAGTAACGCCATCTAGCGTTACTGAAATCTGTATCGAGGCTAACAAGAACTGTATTTTTTGGGATAAAAAAGTAGCCTATAAAGACTTTCAGTAGATTTTGCGTGAGTGAGGAAGAAACAATCACAAACATACAAAACTCGGTAAACTTTCGCATTTATAATATTAGTATTAGTATGAAGTATACCTATAATTCATTGTTTTCAACAGAAACGTTGGCAATAATAACAGCGCTGGCAACCAGCGATGCAATAGAAGTTCAAGATATCCCGTAAGTTTAGAAGCAATATGTTCTGATATGACATTTTAACCAGAAGTCAGGTAATAACATGTGTAATATTATTTCAGATGTCGTCGAAACACCAGCACCATCGTCGTCCTCTATTCATATTTTAAATGGAAAATGTTCTCGTCGCCGGTGACGTAAAGTTATTTTTTTTTATTTAATAGAAAAATTAACTTGTCATTGGAGCAAAAAATTATATAAAGAACCATTCAGAAATTGATACAATTTTTTTATGTTTACATAGATTAGTTTAAGTGCCAGCGTGCACTACGCCGACGACGAACAGGAATCCATAGGTCGTCGACGAACAGGTGTCCACTGCAAGATCGGAAAATTGAAGACATTCTCAACTTTGGTAAGTGGATACAAATAGTAATAAAGAACAAAACTATATAATATAATAATAATTTCCAGAATTGGTTTAGGTTGTATGAATTAGTTTGGAGAAGTCTAGTTTTCCTTACAAAGCCTTTTTTAAACAGGCAGCGACCTGGATTCAGACGATGATGAGGACGAGATCGTACTGGTTCCGACTGGCATCCCAAGAGGGCTAACGGCCAAGCCTACTTAGACACTCCAACAGAATGCTGAGCCGTTGGAGCCCCTTTCAGCACTTTCAGCGTTGGAAAGTAGAAACAACTGAACGAGGAAGAGCCGACGGAGGAGTCGACGACCGTGCAAATGGCCCTTCTGCATGGATATCCGGACCCTATGTACACTTTTTCAGTGGCAATCATACCCGAACTCTTGCAGTCCCGCCCCAAACCAGGCGGGAACGCTTCCTTACTGTGACTAACTGTCGGTCCGACCGTCGCAGAAACCACACCAGTAAATCTTTTTTAAATGCATTCTGGGATGACGACATCATGGGTATGATTGTCACAGAAACTAATAGTGTATGCAGTGAGCAGTTGGCGGCTCGCATGTTATTAGATAACAACTCTTTAGTGTCCTTCTAGTCGTATATGTTTCTGGAAGGACACAAATACCGAAGAAATTATATGTATATTTCGGCATTATTCTGGCAATGGGGATTTGTCATAAAAAGTTTTCTGGGATCACGGAGTACTGGAGCACTAAGCAATGACATATTCTGCACACCCGGGTTCAGTGCGAATATGTCATTGCGACGGTTTCAGATTGCTCCAGTACGATGCCTGCATTTTCGTGACAACGCCCATTTGCCAGAAAATGCCCTAGATCGAAAATGCAAGAATTTTTAAAATAGAACCCATTATCCATCATTTAAACCATAGAATTTCAGACAATGTATGTCATGGGACAAAATATTGCCCTTGATGAAGTCTCTCCTACAGTGGCGGGGTTGGTTGCAGATCAATCAGCTGATCCCAAACAAAGCCGTAGCCACTGTAGGTATTAAGACTTACGAGGTGTGTAGATCCACCAAACAGGTTATCTTTGGCGTTTTATCGTGCCATCTCTCACGGCCCAGGCACCAGGACTCAAACATTAACGTGCAAAGATCCTTTAATTGTTCATTCACACCGTCCCTTGTCTGTTGAAGCTTCTTGAAGGTCTTCAACACAAAGGGGTTACCACGGTGTGGATGGACAATTTTTACAATTCTCCCATATTAGCATCGCAAATCTGAAACGGATGGGTTCTCGACTGTGTCGGAACCCTCCTGAACCAATAGAAGCAGTTTGTACCGCAGGAAATCAATTCGTTGCAAAAAAATCACATGAGGCCGGGGCAGGTTACCGGGGTTACCAGTGGTGACAAGTCGACCTCATGGTTTGGCGGGATCAAAACCGAGTGGCGACGATCTCGACATACCATGGGGAACGCGGTCACTACTGATAAGCAACGGTAACACTAAACCGGCCTTAATCAGAGATTACAACATTATGATGGGAGGAGTTGATAAAAAAAGATGCAACTCACCTCTCATCAGTATCGAATTGAAAGAAAACGTACCAGGATATGGTACAAGAAACTTTTTAGAAGGTTTTTTGAATGTAAGCGTCCTTAATTGCTACATTATCTCATAAAAATTACCAACAATTCATTAGACCACAGGAATTTCAGATACAATTTGATAACAGATTTATTAAATAAAAAGGTTGCTACACGCACAGAGGTGCCAGAAATTTTTGATTTGAGAGTGAATCATTTTGGCGGAGAATCCACACGGGCTGAATCCAGCAAGGGACGCCTAAGGCGGGCTTTGTAAAGTTTGCCTCGGCAAACTTACAAACCTTCCACTGTGAAAGGTTGCAGCAAGCCAGGTGTTAACGTCGCTTGTTTCACCCAACTTCACCTTGATTCGTGATATTTCGGGCCAAATTGAAGTTAGGTGGATTTTTTTTTGTATGTATGTAAGTAAGTGTGTATGTTTATAAATATGTAAGTATGTATGTTCCGCGATAACTCTCGAACAGTTGATCCCCAATGTCACCCCCACATAATCTCAAATTTCTGGTACCTATAATATGTGTTGTGTACATCCTTCGTGTGACATGTATCATTATTCTGATTCCATAGTTAGGACTGCTGTGTTATGTACATCGTTTGCGTGACATGTATCGTTATTCCGATTCCATAGTTAGGATCTGCTGTGTTATGTACATCCTTTTGCGTGACATGTATCGTTATTCTGATTCCATAGTTAGGACTGCTTTGTGTTATGCTTACATCCTTCGCGTTACATGTATCGTTATTCCGATTCCATAGTTAGGACTGCTGTGTTATGTACATCCTTCTTTGCGTGACATGTATCGTTATTCCGATTCCATAGTTAGGACTGCTGTGTTATGTACATCCTTTGCGTGACATGTATCGTTATTCCCATTCCATAGTTAGGACTGCTGTAAGTGTACATCCTTTGCGACATGTATCGTTATTCCCATTCCATAGTTAGGACTGCTGTGTTATGTACATCCTTTAGCGTGACATGTATCGTTATTCCGATTCCATAGTTAGGACCTTGCTGTGTTATGTAACATCCTTTGCGTGACATGTATCGTTATTCCGATTCCTCAATTAGGGTTGCTGTAGGCTGCCATCACATCGTGCTATGCCGTGTGAATGGACAAACTCAAAATTACTGAACCGACTTCTCCAAAAAATCTTCTCACCATTAGAATGTAACATTGTTTGTGACTCACACACTCGGACGACGGTCTTATTTTGTCCCATGTCATACATTGTTTGGAAGTTTATTTCGGGTTTACATAGAATGTAGATAGATAAAACGTTTATTTACCAATACTGCATACATACAGGCGAAACAAAATAGATAATGATAAATCACATCTCCTACTGTAATTTAATTTTAAAATGTGAATTTACATGACGAGCCGTCAAAGGTGCGGGAAGAACTAGAGATAATAATGTCACCGCAAATTAATGCGACCTCCATGCAGGAGGGTACTGGTCTGTTTGATTCTCATGTACCCCGGCTGTATTTATCTCTGCTTTAAATAAGTATTATTTTTTTGAACTCCACATTTCTTGACAGTGACTCAATTACAAACAACATGCTAATTATTATTATATTTTTTTATAATTATGTAATTATTGTAAAGAAAAAATACATATATGCAAAAAAAATGCCCCTCTGGCACAATACGATAGGCGACCAGGACTGTTAAGTAAGTTTCTTTCGGCATTTCTTCTAAGCAGTGTTCATACCAAAATGCTAGTAGTTTGTAGCTTACAGATTTACAATATAATTCTGTTAATTTGTTAATTGACATGAACAAAAGCGCCTAAGAAGGCTTATTTTCAATAAACGATTTTTGATTTTGATATTAAACTACTAACGGAGTTGCTTAACAACCGTAAGTACCATATATGTATCTGGAACTGAATCATTTATATTACTTTAGAGCTATTTTACAACTCAATAATGTTCAATTTATTCAAAATATCTATAATGTTTTGTCAATAAAGAAAAAAATCACATTACTATAGGTAAACTGTGATTAGAAATATATCGAAATAACCACTTGTAGGTACCTAATAGGTCAAGTACCGAGAATGCCGCATCCATACTCATACTACAGTCAACTCCATGGCGCCTACGTCGGCCATTGCGTAAAACAAATTGCTAATTTTTACCCTGATTTAGCGTAATATTTGAAAATATTTATATTAGACAACATGTACATGTTATTTTAGATTTATGTTTTAGAAGTATCCTTTTAGTAAGAAAAATAATTTTATTACTAAATTAAGTTGTTTTAATACAGAAATAAATTAATTTTGTGACACATCCCTTTTTACCTACAGCTAGTCCTAGTTATAAAAATATATTCGTAATTCTTAGTATACCATAACTAGCAACTCAATACTTTGTATACGTTAAGACCATAAACGTAGCAATAAATTAAAGGTATAACAAAGGTCATTCAGCCTCGGCAGTACTTCGAAATAAATAAATTAAGTGTGCTCATTTTTTGTCAAATACTCAAGTGTCGGGTAGCGACACGAGTTTGTTGAGTCGAGTTTATTGACAAACAAGCTTATTATTAAAAAATAAAAAACACGACTGACAACTTACATAGCCTATGTCACTCGGGGAATGCAAGGAATCTAACAATATCTATCACATCAAAATCTGTTAAGCCGTTCAGGACTTATGGTGGAATAAAGAAACTTACATACATACATACATACATACATACATACATACTTACATACATACATGAACCCTGAAAACATAACACTCCTTTTTTGGTCAGTCGTGTAAAAATATTATTGAATGGTATTACATTTATGTTTTGTACTAAAAGCTAGGTTATTTAAGAATAAAAAACCAGTCTTATCATACGTGTTTTATAATTAATTTTACGACAATTTGGTTCTGCGTACAAAAAGACAGGAAAAAAGTAAAACCCGAAGTTCACCTTAAAATACCTTGATAGTTGTTGGCGGAATTACAATATTTTAAATTTTAATATTTAAAATGTTCTTTTATGAATACAAAATAATACAATGTTTACCACTTACAATACGAAAACATGGTTAAATTAATTTTTAAAGTGCAGAGGTCGAATTTCCTTTTTTTTTTCCTCATCTGCCATTAGACGTCACAAACAAAAAATGGCGGCGCCAATCGAGGGGATATAGATACTTTTTAGTTGTTTTTTTTTACTAAGTTTTATTTTTTTTAAATGCCAATTCCGTGAATTTTTTGCTTTTTG
>CM031574.1:8644416-8694416 GCA_018467065.1 Ephestia elutella
GTAATGTATTTCTACCATCAGTTTGGGACTGGAGCCTATCCACGCGAGGGGTACTACCAATCCCCACAACAAAAATTGCTGCGCCAGCTTGATAACATCCTTCCAAATTGTTTCCTGCAAGTGCAGCAAAGGCTGTAGCACTGGAGCTGTCAGCTGCAAGAAAGCAGGTCTTAGATGCTTAGCAATGTGCAAGTACTGCGCAAGCCATTCCTGTGAAAACACCCCCGCAACTGATTTGAACGAGGAGGACTCATCAGACATAATCCACGAATACGACGACGACGAGGATGTCCTTAATAGCCTGATCGCTCAGAAGCACGACGACCTATTAGAAGCAGAACCAACGGCTAAGAATATCAATAATGAGGGCCAATTCGTGGCACAACAGACTGTCTTCATTGCATAGGTTAAACTCATCGCAGATAAGGCAAAAATATATACAGTTTCCTACGACTGAACAAGACAATTAAAACCGAGTATGTATACTAATTTCATAATTCAAATACCTACCTTAGTTGTTGCCCATTCTCGTCATTCATTTATTGGTATAATTCAAATATTCAATTGACTGCAACAAAAATATTGATATTACTGCATATTTCTGATTTTACAACAAATATCATATACCCGGAGTACTAGGTTGCATAGATTGTACCCATGTGGCAATAATAAGTCCAGTAGGACACGAAGAGCGTTATTATTGTCGCAAGCCTTACCACTGTAAGGTACCACTGTGTGTATATTTATTATTTATTATTATTTTATATATTTTTAAAATCTAAAATATAAAGGATAAATTTAATAAATATAGGTCATTATACAAACAGCGGGCCGATCGCCGTAATTTTATGCAGCGCGTCTTGACTGCGTTTGCGTCTTAACGATCGATTTCGTATTGCCGTAATCAAATAATGACATACACGTCACGCTCGCGTCAGGCTCACCTAAACGCAGCGCACCGCCGTATCGCCGTGACCTACGCGTTTCTTGCATCGCACGAACACGCACGGAAACGGTATCGCGCTAAATTTTAACGTTTCAGAAATGCCAAATGAGATGTCACTTTGCAGTGTTTATCGAGTGTTGCTGACGCATTGCAGACGTACATGGATAGTTAACTTTGCAAAGCTTGTTAGTACCTTTTATATCGTTTCCTACAGAATTATAGTAAAAAACAGCATCATACACAATTACCGAGTAATGTTCTTTCCTACCTTATAATTTCATACCTATCTACTTACTTTTTCAGGCGCAAAATTTGAACATGAACGATTTGTGTTGGCAAAAGTTGGATTTGGCGAATCGGGAAGATCGCCGGCGACGACGACGCCGCCGTCGTATCGAGGCAAGGCGAGCCTTAGTTTTGGACGTGAACGAGAGCCTTCTTTGAAGGCCAAGTTTCAATAAAACATTTTTGACTAGATTAAATCTAATAAAACAAATTTAAAATTTAATTAAAAATTGTTTATTGTTTTCACTTCTCAAATTCTACACTATACTTCTTTAGGGGAGGTCTTGGTTAGCTCATCTTTGAAACAACGACAGCAGCAACGTTTATTCTGTAAGCAAATTATACATTTTTAAATAGCAGTAGGTATACTATCTTTACATCACAAAAGCTCTTTCTTTTCTCATTCATGACTTTAAATAATGATAGCTTACCTTTTCTAACCGCATGGAATGGGCAACCGCATTTTGGGCCAAATAAGCTGCCAATTGCTTCTCGCTTCCAGCTAAAAGCTGTGTGCCTTCGCAAATCTTATTAAGATTTGTCTTGACTCCTCTAGTGCACAATTATTTTCAGTTTGAGACACCACTTCCTCCTTCAACCTCCTCGTAGGTCGTCTTGAATGTCTCGGTCTAAAATATGAAATTATGAAATAAGTATTAAATGATCCGTAAATCTACAAAGTAAAAACTCACACAATCTCATGTTATCTTTGTAGTTGCCGGCAAACCAATTAAACGCCAACTTACTAGTACAATAGTTATATACTTATACTTACTATATCAAGTAAAATAGCGGAGCTATAACAAAAACCCCGAGCGAAATACAAATATTCAATTCTTGCATGCTAAACATAAACAAACATAACCTCAACTCAACCAACCATCAATCAACAGTGCATTTTTCTTCATGGGAGGGTATGCAAAGAGACTAAATTCATACATCCACATTTTGTGTTAAATATTTTCGTTTTAATACCATTTTTACTATGCTTAGACCAAAATAAAGTGTTTTGTTTGTGTATAAACTTAGATCCTAGGTCATTAAACGTGATATAGCCCTGTAATAAGAACTTTATTCGTGTAAATAATCGATTACTCAACGAATAATCGACAAGAAAATTGTCAAAACTTGCGTACGGCAACACCTCGGCAACATACGCTGGTTTCACGCGTAGGTGAAGTAGACGTGCAGTGTACGCGACGTTGAAGTGTAGTTTTATTTTACGGCGATACCGACGTTTGGCTGAGCTTCGCGTATGCGTGAACTGCACGTACACTCGACTAATGCGTCATAGAATTACGGCGATCGACCCGCAGTACGTTGTCAAAATATTTCAAATATAAAATTTGTCATAAAAATACACATCCTAAAATTTAATTACAACCCGCCCCTTAGCGTTTCTGGTGCAAAGGTGCCCAGAACGCTTGCCGCGTTACCGCGCTGAATCGCTATGGCCATCCTTTGCATCAGAAATGAGCCAGAGCGTCCCCAGTGTTCACAGCTATCCGTTGCCCTATCTCCTTTAAAAGGCGCTTAGCGTCCGATCCCCAGCTGCCCATGGTCTCCACAGCTATGGGCACAAAGATGTATTTTGGCTCCATAGCCGCGTACTTCTCCCGTTTTTTATTAGCCGCATCCTCAGCAGCCGCCGCAGCCGTGCATGCAGTACGCCCAATGTGGCTGATGGCCACCGTGCTGACGCAGGTCGCGTCCCAGATTAGGCATCTGCCGTGCCTCCACGGCACCAGCGTCAATCCGTCAGGCCTCTTGCCATCCGACCTACTAAGACCTGGTGGCTCCAGCATGCAGGGTATGTTGGCTGTGACGAACGCTCTGCGGACTATATCATTGAGCGCATGATGCCGTGGAAACCTACCCGAGCAGCGACGACAACTCAACGCATGATAGCCGTCGCTCTCCACCATGGACCCACAGACGCATTTATGTGGTTCACATACTCTACTGCCCAAGCGGAGTGCCACGGCTACCCGCATCGAGTCGTCGTCAAGTAATGTGCCCAAATGAGGTGACGGAAGAGCATGCAGCCATGCCCCTGATTCTGGTTGGGAAACGGCTTTAAGCCTTGCCAAATCCGCCCCTGCAGCAGTACCCAATAGCTCCTTATGGACCTTCTCTGAACCAACGTCATCCCAAGCGCGCTGGACCGAAAGGGAAATTGGGCTTGGCGCACCCAAGTTGTCGGCCGCCCAGGCTAACTCCGCATCGGATGCATAGGGTATGCTTACCTTGCTACCTTTAGAGGAAATAATGATAGCAACAAGGCCAGCAACCCCATGCGCCGACGCCAAGAAAGCGGGCATGCCTACATCACGAGCACACCGCACACCGATGCCCCCTAACCGTATTGGAAGAGCGGCCTGTTTCCACTCGAGTCTCGTCAAGCTGGACATTCAAGATCGATTCCACAGTGGATTTTAAGGACCCATCAAAATCGGAGATCTCTTTAGAGCAAAGCCAAGTTGGGGCGGTTCGGAGCAAAAAGCTGATTTTGGGCAACGCAAAACAAGTTCGTAATAGTATTAAAGCTACGTGGGCTGAGATATTATGCAAACGCTCCTTAGCCATCAGCAACAGCTGCCTACGAGAATTGATGGCTTCAGGGACTGCCTCAACAAAAATAGGAGAACCTAGGAGGCTGAAATTGGTTTTTGATAGTTCCCTGAGGCCAGGAAGTAAAGTGGAAAAATGTGCAGAGTGAGAACGTGCCTCAGAACTGCACGGGAAGTATTCGCATTTCGAGGTATTCACTTCCAGACCCAATTCCTTAAAGCGTGGAATCAGGGTGAGCAAGTCCTTATACACGGTCTCTGGTTCCCCGCCGAGAGTGCCATCGTCCAGGTACCATATATTTAACGGTGACTTTAGTTCTAAAACTATTTTGTGAATAGCCAGGCTGAAAACTAGCGGTCCAAGCGGATCCCCCTGCTGGGCTCCCACCTGTGAAAGTATCAGGTTATTATTGTAGACAAGGTTCGATGGGGACTGATACACTTGGTAAAGAAAAGGGTACAAAGATGGTAATTTGTCCCTGACCTCACACAACAAGACATCCCTTTCTAAAGTATTAAAAGCATTATAGATGTCCAACTTTAGCACGACGCATTTCGCATTGTCAGCATCTGCCACAAATGCCCGCGTGCTATGGATAGCCGCCTCGCAGCCAAGGCGACTGCCGAAACCCAACTGATGTGGCTGAAGGTATTCCGACATTATCTCTTTAACGGCGCGGCAGGCCAGCTTGGCTGCCAAACGCCTAAATACGCTGCCAATGGCAATGGGTCTTAACCCCCCGTCTTTTTTTGACAGCGCGCAAAGGGCCGCTCCGTACAGGTAAGGACAAACCTGAACATTAACTCGTCCACTCAGCATGAAGTTTGATAACCTAGTTAAGCTTTCCATTAATCGACGTCCATTTTCACCCGCGCAGCTGGAAGTTAGCTCCTTTAGATGGCCCGGGCGAATGCCATCTGAGCCCGCCGCTGAGCCACTGTAAAAGGAGGTGAGCGCAAGCGTGACATCATCCACAGTGAATGATTCAGGGGTGTAAGATGTGTCAGGCGCCGGCGGCGAGCTAAGGGGACGCGAGGGACCGGGGTGCTTAAGCTTCAGCGCAGCCAGCGTGTCAGGGCCTCGTTTTGCTAGAGTGTCATCCGATACCAATAAACGGACAGCTCCTCTCAAGTCGCCCTCGAAAACCTTCGATTCAATAATTTTTCGGGTAGAGCGAGGCTTAAAACCTTCCGCCGCGATATCTGACACGTCCTCGAACTTATTGTTTCCAGATGACTCGATATTACTCTTGACCTTAGATGTCATGTTACCTGGTAAGGCCTTTGAAGGCACTCTAAGTGCTGTGTATGCAAAGGAGAGGAGTGCGAACCAGTCATCCATCTCGTTAGATTCGACGCACCTATCCACTATCTCACTTAGCTTACCCGCTGCCTGGTTACGCGCGCCCTTAGGAATATGCCTAAGCACTTGTGTACTACCCTTTAATCCAGCAAGCGCATCCAAAGGACATTGTCGCGGCGACGCCGATGGCGTGCTTTGCCCAAGGGAAATACCCGTGATGCCGGCGTCAGCGGGTCGAGGTGCTACGATTGAAGAGATACCCTTGTGTTTGCGCCCTATATGAATCTTGAGACCGTGCGAACTAAAAGTGCGTAAAGACCCTGGACAGTGAGGACAAGTCAACATAGGAGATAAGAAACTCATTTTCAATTAATTATCTATACAAATTAAAATAATAATAATAATTAAATTCAAATTAATAACAATAAACATCTCACTGATAAAATCATTTTGACATCCATTTAAAATAATTGAATTAATAAATAAATTAAAATTAACGGCATATATGAAATATAAAATCATTTAACAGTATTACTTTAGGTCAACCAATAAAATCTAAGCAGGTACGACCAGTACCTTAACATCTAAGTCAGTATACCTAAATATACAAAAAATATATGTATACACTTTTAACTAAATTTAGTATTCAACTACTAAAAATTTTAATATAATTTAAGTAATTATTACATGTTACTCAATTATCCTGCAAGAATTAATTCGTAGTCAATTGAAGTCCGATGTTGAAAGTACGTCCTCCGTCCGACGTCGCAAACAGGTTATTCCAGACCCCGCTTTAACAGCTCTTCTTGTCAGTGCCTCTTACACAAGATATTTTCAATGTACCAGTATTGCTGGGAAATTTTGTCTTAATGGCAACACTATGTTTATGTCAGATTCAATAAGACATTGTCGGTTGACTTTGACAGCCACTTCATTTCTGGTATGAACTGTCAATTGATTTTGACAGTTCAGTTATTCGACCAATGTGGGTAGGTAACACGAACATTTGTCACAATTGTAAATCGGAGGGTATAAAATTGTATCTTATCTTAGATGTTTGTAGCTTTTTCCAATGGTATTTCCCTTGTAGAATACTTCCGGAGTAGCTTGAGGTGTTGTAATATTGAACAATACCACTTTAATTACAAAAAAACTCAGATTTCAGGGAAATAAAAATTAAAAACTGAGAACGTATTTGCTTTTACAACAAGGCAGTGTTGCCTTTATATTTTAGATTTTAAAAATGTGTATGATATTATATTAAAATCTTTTTAAGTATCAAAAAATAATTTTATATATTTATTATATATTTATTGACTTACCAACTGGATATTCAAGGAGTGCCTTGAATATCCAGTTGGTAAGTCAATAAATATAATCAGACATCATTGAAAAAAAAAAACAATATCTTAAAAATGTAAATTCTTTATTATTTCTATATTAAATGTAAGATGTTTAAATAAATTATAGCCCTTATACAGTCTTATTTTCGCAGAAATGTGTTGCAGACATGCAAATTATCAGTGTAGATGCAAGTCATGGAGATGCAAGGCATGGGCGAATCATCTTTTAAATTAAAACACACTTGGAACATCTCAGCAACTCAGAGAATATTTGGTTTCTTGGTATGTGTATCATTATATTTTAAACTAGCATGTGCCCGCGACTTCATCTGCGCGTAATTTACTATTGTTTATATCTCTGGTTCTGACAAAGAGAAAAAAATTGTGTTTAGCAATAAAGGCTTAAATAAAATATCTCTGGTTCTAAACGGTGTATCAAGATGAAACCTACGCCAGATTTTAAATAAGACCTTCAACAATACAACAGTGAAAACCTTATCAAATTTGGTCCAGTAGTTTTTGCGTGATGCGCGTACATACATACAGACAGAAAGACAGACAAAAACTCTAAAAAAATTGTTTTAGCTTCTAGCCTTATAAAAAAAAAATAATCCCCCTCTTTAATGTTTTTTCTTAGATATTTCTTATGTACAGACACAGACCAGTTAAAGTTTTATTATGTATGTATTGAATATTAATTGATTTGATTTAATAATGATTGTACTTTTATAAATGATTATAATAGTTATTTTATATTTTCAGGTGATTCCGGATACCCATTGAGAAAGAGCATGATGACACCAATTTTAAATGCAGAACCAGATTCATCAGAAGCACACTACACTAACCTTCTCGTACATATTCGCGCAAGAAACATAATTGACCTCACTATAGGGCTTCTTAAAGCACGTTTTCGTTGCCTACTTGTTCACAGAGTGCTTCATTACTCGACTCGAGTTGCTGGCTCTATTGTGAATGCTTTTTTATATTAGTAGGAAGTTTGAATCATAGTTTGAATATAACATTGAAATAATGTGTTGGTATTTCTTTTGTACCTTTCAATTTTGCAGGCAGTATAAGCCCTGCCAATTTCTCAACTATCTTCTCCATAGCTGTGGTGGACCTTACAGCTGCCTCTGCTCGCATTTGTGAGGATGACATTAGGGCACGTCTTGCAGCCTCTGGCGTCATCGGAGGTTCACGCCTACGATGCCGGCGCTGCGGTGAGCGTAATATAGGTCTAGGATTTATAGGTGGATTGGGAGTGGAAGATCAAGCTGGAGGATCTTCGGAAATAGGTTCTACGATTTGATCTTGTACCATGGGTGTAGTTGGCGAGGCTGGCTGTGAGTCAACAATTACTGGAGGCATTAAAAATTCCTTACTTTTTCAAACGGTTCCACCAAATCTTCCCCTAGTATTTGGAAGAATTTGTTTTCTATTTCAGTCAAGGGCTTTTCAGTGGACGTCCTAGAGGAATCCTGCGTAAGGAAGGGTTGAGTGTTTAGGACCGCTTTCTTAACACGTTTTCAATTTATATATTTAGCACATAAAAAATGTTGATATGACTCGAGAAGTATTTTCTATGTTTTGTAACCTAAAATATATTCATTTGTTACAGGGGGGATGTAAACATTCTTTGCTACTCCTTTTCTGGTTAGAAAAAAAGAGTGTTGAACCAGCTTCAACTTCAATTCAATGCTACTGGCAGAAACCTTCTTTAGCAAGTGCACATGAACACGCACAGACCTTGTTAAAAGCAAAGAAATATTTACAACAGCAAAAAGACCCAAACATAATGCAAAAGACATTTCTTTCTTACTCAAGTTCCAACATGAATGCAGAAAAAAGGAAATGAACAATTCTTTAGTACTCATGTTGGATGAAAGATAAAAAAATAAATCATATAACATATTTGATTTTATGTTGGAGTTTGTGGAAATCAATAATGATCATAGTTATAAAAATTTTAAACAACAGTTACTATCAGTATTAACCCTAGAAATAATAGAAGACATCAACAAAAAGACTGTGGATCAAGCGGATAGTAAATATTGGCACAGTGTACGACAAGGGAGGTTGACAGCTTCAAAATTATATGAAGCTGCCCACTGTAACACAGAGAGAATACAAGTAGAACAAATATTAGGGGGCTACAAGGTGCCATAAACGAAAGCCATACAACATGTAAAAAGACTTGAGCAACAAGTTTTAAAAATGAAGTTGCCAAGATATTGAACACTACAATAAGAAAATCAGGTTTTGTTCGAATTAACGGGATACTGGGTGCATCTCCTGACGGTTTAACTGATGATTTCATTGACGAAGTGAAATGTCCAGTTTCTAATAAATCCATTTCAAAATATATCAAGAATGATGAAATACAAAATAAATTTAAAGAACAAATGCATTGTCAAATGCTTGCTTGTGTGAAAAGTAAAGGAGTATTTTGTGTGGCAGATCCTAGTTTCGAAACAACAAAGAATGTTCATATTTTGTGGGAAGACTTTGATAGAAGTTAATATCTAGTGTAATAGAAAAGGCAGAAATATTTTTGAACACATTCATATTTCCAAAGATTTTAGCGAGTGCTGCCAAAAATACATCATAAATGAAAAATAAAAGTAAAAATAGCAAATAGGCAAAACTACAAATTCATAGGCAAATACCGTTTATACACTCGCATATATATGTGTGCATGAAATTTAGTAAGGCTGCATACGTGCGTGTCGTGATTTTCAATCAAAATTTCATTATGCCATCAATTTTCATTATGCCTGAGACATCAGCTAGTGTCGTTAAACAGTCTACTGAGGAAGTTAAATTACAAAGAAAGATCAGTGCTATGAAAGGCAAATTGACTATTTTTAGTAATTACATAGCCAAAGTTAACGACTCAAAATCATTAACTGACCTCCTTCGCATAGAATTAGAAGGTCGATTGTCCAAATTTCATGCTTTATATGCTGATTTACAGACCGAGGTTGAGACTGTGCAGGTGGTGTAGCGAACTCAATACCAGGTGGTACCAGATTTAATAATTTTGTACGCTTATATATCTAAATAATTAAAAATCAGCGTAACGGCGCGCGTGGAAGCGCGCTGTGGAGGTGTGCTTCAAGACGCGGCACATTGGTATGGTAAGTGTTAGTCATAAGTTATTAGTTTAAAAAGGGTTCCTGGGTCCCTTAAAACGCAGGGGTAGCAGAGACTGCAGTCCGCATATAGCCAGTGTACCCAAATTCAGACCCAAGCCGGTGGGTCAGTCGAACGCACGTGGGTCGGCTATATGTGGGCTATTAGCAGTGATCTGGGATCGCTGCTACAACCCGCGCGAGTTTATATGACGCTCCGCTGGAATGCGACCCCCTTCCCGTTACCCCGCGCCGCGTCCCGCGCTATCCTTGCGCGCTCAGTACCGATAGCATCTTTGTTACGGATACGCGCCTCGACTCCTGTTCGATATTTTTGAAAATTGTTTGTAGTTTTATTTTGGACTTTTGTTGTTTTTAGTTACACTTGGACGTTATTTAATCTGTTAATCTTAATTGTTTTGTTTTATTGTAAGTTTGGACGTTGTTGTGTTGTGACCGTTAACAAGCGTTGTGCGCCGTCTTTTTAAAATAAAGATGGGAGGAAAGACAATACATAGCCAAGCCCGGACACTTGCTTTAAAAGTTTTAAAATTTTTCGAAGATGAAAAATCAAATAAGAAGTTTCTTATTCCTGTGGATCAAGCTTTAAAGAGGGCTTGTACAGCAACAGGCATATCAAAGTCAACACTACTGAGAATGAAAAATGAGGCGAAAAAAATTGCGCCAATTATTCAAGTCCCAAGTAATGATGATACAGTATCGGAACCAAGTACTTCTCAAGCAAGACCTGAAGCAAAACTATCAACCCCACGAAAACAAAGGAAACAGACCTCGAAAAAAATTGAACTAGACAATTTCGATCTGTGTGCTCTAAGAAACATAGTTAACAGTTTCTATACAGTACGGAAAGAAATTCCGACATTGAAAAAAATTCTAGCGGCTGCAAAAGCCGAGCAAAATTTTCCAGGTACCTATACTTTATTTAAATCATATATATATATCTTCGAAATGTCATGTTTCAATTGGCTATGCCAGTTATCGGATCGATTTTCTAGTTTTGTCATAATTAGATCAGAATAATACTATTTAAGAATAACCATTAATCAGAACTGCAAATAATCTTTTTACCGATTTTGAAAATTTTTTCACAAATATAAAACTACACTATTCCAGAGTGACATAGGTTATGTTTTATGTAAATACAGTTCTGGAGCATCATTATTTCTGAAACATCTAAAAACAAGCTTAATTAGCTAAGCACCAATTTATAGTAATCTTCTATTATTCATTTCTTTTTACAGGAGAAAATACCACGTTACGGCGAATACTCAAGGACTACTTGGGCTTCAGATTTAAAAAATGTAAGAACGCAAGACAAGTATTGATACAAAAGCCAGACATTGCCGCCTGGAGAGCCCGTTACCTGCGAAGAAAAAGAGAGAACAATGAACTTGGCTCAGACAAAAAGCCCGTAATTTATTTAGACGAAACATGGATTCATTCCCACTACACCGTTCGCAAATGCTGGCAAAATAGCGATGATGTAAGCATTAAAAAAAATGATAATCCAGGACAATGGTGGATATTGGTGCACGCTGGCGGTGAAAACGGCTTTATCCCCGGTGCCGAATTGCTGTACAAATGTAAAAGTAATACCGGGGATTACCATCACGAAATGGATACAAATAACTTTAAAAAGTGGTTGATAGAAAAACTTATTCCCAATTTACCTCCAAGAAGTCTCGTCGTTATAGACAATGCTCCCTACCACTCTACACAATCAGATAAACCACCAGTGAGTTCGTCCTTGAAAGGCGATATGCAAACTTGGCTTATAACAAACAACATTCCGTTTGACCAAAGAATGACAAAACCGGAACTATACCATTTAATACAGCTCAATAAACCACCAAAAAAATATATAGTGGACGAACTCATGAAGGAGCACGGACACGAGGTATTTCGGCTGCCACCCTATCATTGCGATTTAAACCCTATCGAATATATATGGAATTTAATAAAACAAAGGGTGGCAGCCAAAAACGTCAACCAGTATGAAAAAGAAATAGAGGGTTTGACAAGAGAAGCAATACATTCTATAACGGCTTCAGATTGGAGGAAAGAAATCAACCACATCGAAAGATTAGAGAATGAATACTGGGAGAGTGATAGACTGGGAGAAGATCAACAGAGGGATTTCATTATATCCCTCGGAGGAGAAGAAACCAGCTCAGAGAGCGAAAGTGAAGACGATATGATGGACGGTATAGATGAAATCATGTACAGTGATAATGAATAAAAAATATTAAAAACAAATGAAAAGTATTTTATTTAATTGTTTATTGACTGCTTTTTTTAAAGGAGGTACCTTGTTTATTAATTTTTAAATGTTACAAAAATTTAGTTTCATAAATAAATCAGCTACTTAGCTAAAATTACATTATAAAAATATTTATGTATAAAGGCAACAGTATATTGCACATCTTATTAACTCACTCTCACAAATTTCAAATAAAAAATCCCACGATGCGTCGTTTTTGCACGTCGTACACTGAAAATGACGTCATCGGCCCAGGTGTCATATTAACTCGCGCGGGTTGTAGTTTATAAAAAACATAACCAAATAATTAAAATGGCGTGAAACTCGCCATGAGTGACTGACATTATTTACAACAACTGACAAAATTTTAATTCATTTTTTCGAAACTGCATGACGTTTTTGAAAATGATTCATAGTTAGACTAAGAATCTTATGAAATAAACATTACAGTGTTATTAATTTATAGTCCTTAGAAATAACGCGTAAGATACGCTCTCAAAATAAATTCCTAAAAACTGCAATACCGCTTAAATCTACCAAAAATTCAAAGTTCGGGTGTGTATCCGTGTGATAGTGCATGTCAAGAAGGTTTTTTTTCGCATTTTTGCCTCCGATGACTTCGGACGTATAATTTGTTTTTTGTCAAAATAAACAATTCGCAGCGTTGACCTAGCTGCAGATCTGCGTCACTGCACCAGTGACTTGTGTAATCTTTTTAGTGTTATGATTGAATATACTTTGAGTGTTATGATTAGTGAAATATAACCAATATAAAATGGAAAGCAGCCCGTTTAATAGGAGTGCGATGACAGCCCGCAGCCCGCCGCCCACACCTCCCGTTCAAGCTCCCTTGGAGGAATCACCCTCTGAAGTTATATCTACGACCGAAATCCAGACCTTGATGGGCAACATAGAAATATGTCTGACGGAAGTTTGCTCTATCTCATCTGATGGAAAACTTAATTCTGAGCAGAAGTTAAGAATTAGCGCCCTGGCGCAGGAAAGTGAGTCATAGCACATCGCAATTCAGTCCTTAAAGCAAAGAGCAATACAATCTTACACCACCAACCAAGCCCTAAAGAATAAATCCGATTTGTCAATGCGCCTTCAAGATCTGAAACATTCCATTGAGGAGTCTTCGAAATCCCCATCAGGATGTCCTCCTTTGCAGACATGGTAAAAAAGAGCCCAAACAATTTTATTCAGCCGCCTAAAATAACAGCCGTAGCAATATATCCTACAGATAAGGATAGAACTAGTGAGGATACAAAAACTCTGGTTCAAAAATTATTAGCTCAGTCCAGATGCAACTGCATGTTCGGGGAATGAGGAAAACTAAGAACGGAGGCGTTATTATTAGCACTGAAAACAAATATGACGTCGAAAAATTAAAGCACTCCGTTCAACTTAAGACCTCGGGCCTCACGGTGGATGACCCACAAAAACGCAAGCCCATAATTGTAGTTATTGGTGTCTCAACGTCCATGAAGGAAACTGAGGTGTTTTCCTACATTTATAAGCAGAATCTAGCTGACAAATTAAGCTGCGCGACCTTGGATAGCTTCTTGGTATCCGTTAAGCTAAGACATAAATCTGGGGAAAAAGACGCCGAAACCTGCAACTATATTATCGAAGTCCCGGCAGATGTACGCAAGGCACTTAACACCAAGGATAGTGTTTGTAATATATTGGGTAAAACTAAACGCAGGCGTTTCCTGTTATCGCCGCCAGGCGTTTTGGGGTTCTCACACTGCTAGCGTGGATGGCGTCGCGTGTGGTCCGCCATTGCATTGTCCAGGGCGATATCGGTTTGATTTTAATACGCGGAGCGGTCTCGCGTCTTTTGCTTGTTGTTTAGTTTGAGTGATAATTGTGAATTTCCTGTTTGTTAAATAACTATTGAATTTGTGTTTGTGAAAAACTCTGTTATTGTGACTTTTTCTTGTGAGAGGTGAAACGTGGCTGGCTGTTCACATCTGGCTGTTCCCGAGTGAAACTACGGGAAGAAATCTATTTAGTTGTCCTGGGGAATTGAGATCTCATGGGTTAGGTAGGGTGATTAGGAATTCCCCCTTCCCGAAGACACTCAAGTTTGGATCCGAAGAGAAAGAAGATTTAGCTTGGTAAGTGATTTTCCATTGTAGCTAATTTATAGGTTAGGTTATTATATAGGGCCCTGTAGCTCCCTTCATAAGCTACGGTGGTAGCAGACTGCGTTAAGTTAATTAGGTTTTAGTCGGGCAAACGTGGTGCCGCGTGGAGATTTTTTCCCGGTACTTATTTTTACCGGTGGTTTTTTCCCGGTGAAGTTCCGGTACAGAATTCTTCCCGCCGCTTCGTTTGTCCGGATTCTCTCTGCGCACATTTTCTGGCAGCAGAGCGTAGTTGCTCTGCACATTTTCTGGTAGCAGAGCGTAGTTTATCTACCCTCTATTTGTTCGTTTGTAAAAAATAATTAATTGTTTGTAAAAATTATTAGATTTTTCTTAGTTTGTTTGTATAAGAATATTTGTAACCTTTTTTGTATTTGTTTGCGGTTTGTACCGTGCGTTCCGGGTTTGTGCCATTCTCATACCTACCGCGGTTCTTCGTGTAGTTGCTTGATTTTGTTGTTTTTTATTTACCTTTTGTTATTTTTTGTTTGTGACTTGACGCGATGGCGAAGGCCTCCAATGCTAGGGCGACACTCGCCAACGAATTGAGATGGTTTGTGACGGTTGAGGACTCCTGTCCCGGAAGGACAGGGAGGGCGCCATACTGCTAAGAGCGGATCACCTCCACTCACGATTGATTAGCGCGGAAGCGGCCATGGCGGCGCTTACCGAAGCCGATCTTACCCCGGAGGCCTACGCAGGTCACATGGCGGACATGGACCAGATCCTGAGTCTGCACGATGATATCGCGGAGGCGGTGACCGCAATAAGGGCGAGACAGGCTGGCGGACCAGCCCTCGCACACCTGTTAGACAGGAAGGACCAGCGGTTACTGGTCGGCTCCCCACCCTTCAGCTGTCCCACTTTGGGGGTAGGATGGAGGAGTGGGTAGCATATAAAAATATGTTTGAGTCCCTGGTCGTAGCACGACAGGATTTGTCGAAGGCCCAGAAGATGGCCTACCTCCTCTCCACTCTTGAGGATGAAGCGCGGTCGCTCATCCAGCACCTCCGGGTGGAGGACGACCAGTACGATACGGCTTGGGAGTTATTGAACTCCCGCTACCAAAATTTACGTTTGTTAGCGGATGCGCACGCCGCACAGTTGATGGCCCTGCCCAAGGTGGCCAACAGGGCACAGTTGCGCCTGCAGTTGCTCACGCCCGTTACAGTGGCCTGTAACGCGCTCCGCACACTGGGGCTGCCGGTGGACCAATGGTCTTTTTTGCTGGTGCACATTGTATTGGGCAAATTACCCAATGACATCCGCTCGCGGTTTGAGCGCGAGAATGCGGAGCGGGACAGCACCACCCTACCAACATTCACTGACTTGGTGAAGTTTTTGGAGTTTGAGGCACGGGCCGCTGAGAATACCATGACGGACTCAGCGCCATCCAGAGCGCCTGAACGTAGGCCCTTGGAACCCTCATGGCGAGGGAAGCCCCAACAGGGACGGCAACCGCCACCGCGTGGAGCTGGTGTGCGGGTTGCACACACGGCAGCAGTCGCGAGGGACGCGGACTGCCTGCAATGTGGCCGGATGGGCCACAGCCTGCTACAATGCAGGGACTGGCAGAGACTGCCAGTACAAGATAGGCGCCGCATGGCAAAGCGGCATGAACTTTGCTTTTATTGTTTGGGCGGTCACTATGCACGTGACTGTCCCAGGGCCATACCATGCAGCATGCCGTGGGCTGCACCACGTGATGCTCTGCATGAACCGGAACGGGGATGGCCCCCGGTTGTTGAGGCAGGGGTCCCCTATGGGCGGGGGCGCTCCTGCGCGAAGCCCTCCACCATCGGACGGAGGACGCGGCTTCGCTCGTCGCACCCACCCTCGGGAGGGGGGTCGCGTACCTGCGCGGGTCTTGGCGGACCGGGACCACGCGCCCCAAGGTCATGGCCAGTATGTGGCTGGCCAGGCCCCGGATAGGGCCCCCATGGGCGGGGGCCCTAGATCGGACGTGAGAGTGGGGACACCCCCTCCACGCGGGTTACCAATACCCAACACATGCAGCCGCAGCGGTTTTCTCCGCCGCTGCACGAGTACCCACGGCTGGAGTACCACCCGCCGTACCATATGTATGGCCGGGCCGCGGGTTATGCCCCCCCCTCAGATGGGGATGTGCACTCGCCCGCCATATTATCCGGGTCAGTGGCGCGCCCCTGGTTTGGAGAGAGTGGGGAGCCCGTAACTAGCTTGCTCCCTTGCTGGGACAGAGCCGCGGACGGTTCTGCTCCCCTACCGCGGTGGTCCGCGTATGGGGTCGTGGGGGAAGCCATTAATTTGAGAGCTCTGTTGGACTCAGGGGCTCAAAGCAGTTTGGTTACCACTCGAGTGGCACACCAGTTAGGTTTAGTCGTGGAAGACTCCGCCTGTGCCACTTCTTGGAGTTGGTGGCATACAAGTGAAGTGTCTGACGGGCCAGACACTTGTCACCTTTTCTTCGCTGAAGTCCTCCACAATGAGGATCACGACTTCGGCTATGGTAATGGATACCATTGCGGGTTGGCACCCCTCGACAGACATACCGCCGGGTGTGTTGTCTTTGGTTTCGGGTCTGGATTTGGCCGACCCCTTTGTCTTTCATCCCGGCCCAGTGGACTTGCTCCTGGGCTCGGACGTATTGGGTTGGATTTTGTTGGGTACTCAGAAAGCTCTGGGTTCGTCTTCACTGATGGCAGTGTCTACTATCTTTGGTTTCGCCCTGATGGGCCCTGTGTTTGATAATAGCACCGTGGAGGAGCCACCGGTCGTCGCATCAGCGTCCTTGGCCAAGACCATGCAAAGGTTTTGGGAGGTGGAGGAGCCACCTATGAGTTCCAGGATGAATCCGGAACACGCTGAGTGCGAAGCCTTCTTTCGATCAACCACGGAGAGGTTGCCCTCCGGTCGGTTTGTAACTAGGTTACCCTTTGTTGCCTCTCGTCCTAGCCTAGGGCAAAGTAGGGCGCTTGCGGAGAAACGACTGCTGTCCATGGAGCGACGTATGCAGCGTGACCACGTACTTCGCGATAAATATATTGAATTTATGCGCGAGTACGAGGATTTGGGTCACATGTCTCCGGCTCGAGTTGGATTGGAGCTCAACTGAGCATTATTTTTTGCCCCACCACGCGGTGGTGAAGGCCTCAACGGGCAAGTTGCGGACTGTCTTTGATGGGTCCGCACCCACTTCGAACGGAGTTTCGTTGAATCTATGTTTGCATTCAGGTCCCAAATTGCATAGGGACATAATTGACATCATCTTGAACTTTAGAAGACATCAAGTGGTTTTTGGCGCGGACATCCGGATGATGTTCCGCCAGACAGTCATACATCCTGAGGACAGGCGATTCCAGTTGATACTCTGGCGTGAGCGCCCTGAGGATCCTGTGACGGTGTATGAACTCAATACAAACACCTATGGTTTGAAATCTAGTCCCTATATCGCCATCAGATCATTGCTTGAATTGGCAGAGCGGGAACGGATCCGCTTTCCCGTGGGGCTTCCGTGCTGTCACGTGACTTGTATGTTGATGACGTGTGCACCGGAGCCCAAAGTATTGAGGAGGCCCTCCTACTGCGGGATGAATTGATTGAAATATTGAAGACAGGTGGCTACGAGCTACGTAAGTGGTTGTCTAATGAGCCTAAAGTTCTAGAAGGGATCCCGGAGGATCACCAACAGAACCCTCACCTGTTTGAGGATGTGGATGATCCCAACAGGATAGCGGTGCTGGGCATGCAGTACCAGCCGCTAACCGATATCTTCACATTCCAAGTGGACTTGGAAATACCAAAAGTCTGGACTAAGAGAACGGTGTTGTCCGTAATAGCTCGTATGTTTGATCCAAGCGGTTGGATCAGTCCAGTAATATTCTCTGCGAAGTGTCTTCTTCAGAGACTTTGGACTTTGGGCGTCTCGTGGGACGAGCCGCTGTTTGGCTCTCCATTGGATGATTGGCTCGAGTTGTTTTCATCGATTAAGGAAGTCAATCGAATTGCCTTGCCTCGTCGAATATTGCCCCCCGGGAAATATCGAGCCAGCCTGCATGGATTTTGTGACGCGTCGGAGCGAGGCTACGCCGCGTCAGTATATATGCGGACAGTTGACGCCGATGGCCGGGTCAATGTCTCGCTTTTGTTAGGGAAGAGCAAGGTCGCCCCCATCAGGACTAGGCTGACTATTCCCAAGCTTGAGTTGAGTGGAGCTCACCTTCTCTCTAAATTGTTGCATCACGTTGCCAGTGAGCTGGCGGCCACGGTCGAAATACGGGACATCTTCGCCTGGTCGGATAGCCAGGTCGCGCTTGCATGGTTGCGCGCGGCCCCACATACCTTGGAGGTTTTTGTGGGAAATCGGGTTTCCCAAATCCAGAATATCGGAATTGATATAACATGGAGACATGTGCCGGGAGAGCTTAACCCAGCGGACTGTGCCTCCCGAGGTTGTACGGCACCAGAATTGGTGTCACACCCGCTCTGGTGGGGTCCAGAGTGGCTGATGGGATCAGAAACTTCTTGGCCTGTCTGTCAGACAGACGTTACTTCTTTGAGTTTGACTGGGCTCCGTGTACATGCTGTAGTCGCTGAGACGACGTCGGAGCCGGATTGGCTACTTGCTCGGTATAGCAGCTTGGATAAGCTTCTGGGTGTTACCAGTTGGATTAAGCGTTTCATACATAATTGTAGAAACCCACAGGCAAAGCGGTTGGAGCCGATTGCAGGTGCAGAAGAGCGCCGGAGCGCATTGTTGCATTGGGTCCGTGTCGTGCAGACCGGACGGTTTGAGTCAGAGCTTCGTATCTTGCGCGACGCACGCGCTAAGTTGAAGGGCGCGGTCGCTCGTTTGAACCCGTACATCGACTCGGATGGGCTTCTTCGGGTTGGAGGCAGGCTCCGGAAGGCGGATCTTCCATATGAGACTCGCCATCCTCTGTTGTTGCCCAAGGGCGGACCCTTGGTGCAGCTTTTGGTGTCTGATCGACACATTCGTAACGCCCATGCTGGGTGCAATGCTTTGTTGGCTATTTTGCAACGCGAGTTTTGGATTTTGTCTGCCCGAAGAGCAATCCGTAGCGTTCTGTTTCGATGTATTGCATGTTATAGGTTGAAGGCATCCACGATGCAACCACAGATGGGTGATTTGCCCGCTGATCGAATCCGACCTTCGAGACCGTTTGACGGCGTTGGAACCGATTTTGCCGGTCCCTTTTCGATCAAGGCTTCTCCCTTTCGTAATGCCCGTATTGTGAAGGGCTATTTGTGTGTATTTGTTTGTTTGGCCACCAAGGCTGTCCATTTGGAGGTGGTATCGGCTCTGACTACGGAGGCCTTCGTCGCCGCGTTGGATCGCTTTGTTTCGCGTCGAGGTCTACCTTCCCTTATTAGGTCTGACAATGGCACAAACTATAAAGGAACTGTAAATTATCTTAAGGATGTTTCTGTGTTTATTGATAAAAATTGTACTAGTTTAAGTCAAATTGCTGCCCAAAGGGGAATAACCTGGAAGTTTAGTCCCCCAAGTTGCCCCCATTGGGGAGGGATTTTTGAAGCGGCTGTGAAATCCGCAAAGACCCACCTCCGCCGCATTATCGGAGAAACGGCTCTAACTTTTGAAGAGCTGGCCACAGTGTTTTGTAAAGTTGAGGCGGTCCTCAACTCTCGTCCTCTCTGTCCGCTATCTCCAGATCCAAATGACTTGGAAGCTCTCACCCCTGGTCATTTTTTGGTGGGAGGGCCGTTGAATGCCCTGCCCGAATACCCGTGGAAGGATGAACGCGTATATCGGTTGTCGCGTTTTCAAATGTTGCAGCAAATGAGCCAGGACTTTGGCGTCGCTGGTCGCTTGAATATTTGCATTTGCTGCAGCAAAGAGTGAAGTGGACAGACAGGACTGAGCCTCCCAGGGAGGGTGATTTAGTATTGTTAAAAGAGGCAAATTTGCCCTCATTGCTTTGGCGACGAGCTCGCATATTACGTTTGATTCTTGGTGGAGATGGCACTCCGCGTGTGGCTGAGGTGTTGGTCGACGGTTCGATTTTAAGGAGAGGTGTGACCTCTCTCGCCCGCCTTCCCGTAGAGTAAGCTAGCGGTCTGCTTCTCAGACCGGGACGGGGGGATGTTTGTAATATATTGGGTAAAACTAAACGCAGGCGTTTCCTGTTATCGCCGCCAGGCGTTTTGGGGTTCTCACACTGCTAGCGTGGATGGCGTCGCGTGTGGTCCGCCATTGCATTGTCCAGGGCGATATCGGTTTGATTTTAATACGCGGAGCGGTCTCGCGTCTTTTGCTTGTTGTTTAGTTTGAGTGATAATTGTGAATTTCCTGTTTGTTAAATAACTATTGAATTTGTGTTTGTGAAAAACTCTGTTATTGTGACTTTTTCTTGTGAGAGGTGAAACGTGGCTGGCTGTTCACATCTGGCTGTTCCCGAGTGAAACTACGGGAAGAAATCTATTTAGTTGTCTTGGGAATTGAGATCTCATGGGTTAGGTAGGGTGATTAGGAATTCCCCTTCCCGAAGACACTCAAGTTTGGATCCGAAGAGAAAGAAGATTTAGCTTGGTAAGTAGTTTTCAATTGTAATTAATTTATAGGTTAGGTTATTATATAGGGCCCTGTAGCTCCCTTCATAAGCTACGGTGGTAGCAGACTGCGTTAAGTTAATTAGGTTTTAGTCGGGCAAACGTGGTGCCGCGTGGAGATTTTTTCCCGGTACTTATTTTTACCGGTGGTTTTTTCCCGGTGAAGTTCCGGTACAGAATTCTTCCCGCCGCTTCGTTTGTCCGGATTCGCTCTGCGCACATTTTCTGGCAGCAGAGCGTAGTTGCTCTGCACATTTTCTGGTAGCAGAGCGTAGTTTATCTACCCTCTATTTGTTCGTTTGTAAAAATAATTAATTGTTTGTAAAAATTATTAGATTTTTCTTAGTTTGTTTGTATAAGAATATTTGTAACCTTTTTTGTATTTGTTTGCGGTTTGTACCGTGCGTTCCGAGTTTGTGCCATTCTCATACCTACCGCGGTTCTTCGTGTAGTTGCTTGATTTTGTTGTTTTTTATTTACCTTTTGTTATTTTTTGTTTGTGACTTGACGCGATGGCGAAGGCCTCCAATGCTAGGGCGACACTCGCCAACGAATTGGAGATGGTTTGTGACGGCCGGAGGACTCCTGTCCCGGAAGGACAGGGAGGGCGCCATACTGCTAAGAGCGGATCACCTCCACTCACGATTGATTAGCGCGGAAGCGGCCATGGCGGCGCTTACCGAAGCCGATCTTACCCCGGAGGCCTACGCAGGTCACATGGCGGACATGGACCAGATCCTGAGTCTGCACGATGATATCGCGGAGGCGGTGACCGCAATAAGGGCGAGACAGGCTGGCGGACCAGCCCTCGCACACCTGTTAGACAGGAAGGACCAGCGGTTACTGGTCGGCTCCCCACCCTTCAGCTGTCCCACTTTGGGGGTAGGATGGAGGAGTGGGTAGCATATAAAAATATGTTTGAGTCCCTGGTCGTAGCACGACAGGATTTGTCGAAGGCCCAGAAGATGGCCTACCTCCTCTCCACTCTTGAGGATGAAGCGCGGTCGCTCATCCAGCACCTCCGGGTGGAGGACGACCAGTACGATACGGCTTGGGAGTTATTGAACTCCCGCTACCAAAATTTACGTTTGTTAGCGGATGCGCACGCCGCACAGTTGATGGCCCTGCCCAAGGTGGCCAACAGGGCACAGTTGCGCCTGCAGTTGCTCACGCCCGTTACAGTGGCCTGTAACGCGCTCCGCACACTGGGGCTGCCGGTGGACCAATGGTCTTTTTTGTTGGTGCACATTGTATTGGGCAAATTACCCAATGACATCCGCTCGCGGTTTGAGCGCGAGAATGCGGAGCGGGACAGCACCACCCTACCAACATTCACTGACTTGGTGAAGTTTTTGGAGTTTGAGGCACGGGCCGCTGAGAATACCATGACGGACTCAGCGCCATCCAGAGCGCCTGAACGTAGGCCCTTGGAACCCTCATGGCGAGGGAAGCCCCAACAGGGACGGCAACCGCCACCGCGTGGAGCTGGTGTGCGGGTTGCACACACGGCAGCAGTCGCGAGGGACGCGGACTGCCTGCAATGTGGCCGGATGGGCCACAGCCTGCTACAATGCAGGGACTGGCAGAGACTGCCAGTACAAGATAGGCGCCGCATGGCAAAGCGGCATGAACTTTGCTTTTATTGTTTGGGCGGTCACTATGCACGTGACTGTCCCAGGGCCATACCATGCAGTGCATGCCGTGGGCTGCACCACGTGATGCTCTGCATGAACCGGAACGGGGATGGCCCCCGGTTGTTGAGGCAGGGGTCCCCTATGGGCGGGGGCGCTCCTGCGCGAAGCCCTCCACCATCGGACGGAGGACGCGGCTTCGCTCGTCGCACCCACCCTCGGGAGGGGGGTCGCGTACCTGCGCGGGTCTTGGCGGACCGGGACCACGCGCCCCAAGGTCATGGCCAGTATGTGGCTGGCCAGGCCCCGGATAGGGCCCCCATGGGCGGGGGCCCTAGATCGGACGTGAGAGTGGGGACACCCCCCTCCACGCGGGTTACCAATACCCAACACATGCAGCCGCAGCGGTTTTCTCCGCCGCTGCACGAGTACCCACGGCTGGAGTACCACCCGCCGTACCATATGTATGGCCGGGCCGCGGGTTATGCCCCCCCTCAGATGGGGATGTGCACTCGCCCGCCATATTATCCGGGTCAGTGGCGCGCCCCTGGTTTGGAGAGAGTGGGGAGCCCGTAACTAGCTTGCTCCCTTGCTGGGACAGAGCCGCGGACGGTTCTGCTCCCTACCGCGGTGGTCCGCGTATGGGGTCGTGGGGGAAGCCATTAATTTGAGAGCTCTGTTGGACTCAGGGGCTCAAAGCAGTTTGGTTACCACTCGAGTGGCACACCAGTTAGGTTTAGTCGTGGAAGACTCGCCTGTGCCACTTCTTGGAGTTGGTGGCATACAAGTGAAGTGTCTGACGGGCCAGACACTTGTCACCTTTTCTTCGCTGAAGTCCTCCACAATGAGGATCACGACTTCGGCTATGGTAATGGATACCATTGCGGGTTGGCACCCCTCGACAGACATACCGCCGGGTGTGTTGTCTTTGGTTTCGGGTCTGGATTTGGCCGACCCCTTTGTCTTTCATCCCGGCCCAGTGGACTTGCTCCTGGGCTCGGACGTATTGGGTTGGATTTTGTTGGGTACTCAGAAAGCTCTGGGTTCGTCTTCACTGATGGCAGTGTCTACTATCTTTGGTTTCGCCCTGATGGGCCCTGTGTTTGATAATAGCACCGTGGAGGAGCCACCGGTCGTCGCATCAGCGTCCTTGGCCAAGACCATGCAAAGGTTTTGGGAGGTGGAGGAGCCACCTATGAGTTCCAGGATGAATCCGGAACACGCTGAGTGCGAAGCCTTCTTTCGATCAACCACGGAGAGGTTGCCCTCCGGTCGGTTTGTAACTAGGTTACCCTTTGTTGCCTCTCGTCCTAGCCTAGGGCAAAGTAGGGCGCTTGCGGAGAAACGACTGCTGTCCATGGAGCGACGTATGCAGCGTGACCACGTACTTCGCGATAAATATATTGAATTTATGCGCGAGTACGAGGATTTGGGTCACATGTCTCCGGCTCGAGTTGATTGGAGCTCAACTGAGCATTATTTTTTGCCCCACCACGCGGTGGTGAAGGCCTCAACGGGCAAGTTGCGGACTGTCTTTGATGGGTCCGCACCCACTTCGAACGGAGTTTCGTTGAATCTATGTTTGCATTCAGGTCCCAAATTGCATAGGGACATAATTGACATCATCTTGAACTTTAGAAGACATCAAGTGGTTTTTGGCGCGGACATCCGGATGATGTTCCGCCAGACAGTCATACATCCTGAGGACAGGCGATTCCAGTTGATACTCTGGCGTGAGCGCCCTGAGGATCCTGTGACGGTGTATGAACTCAATACAAACACCTATGGTTTGAAATCTAGTCCCTATATCGCCATCAGATCATTGCTTGAATTGGCAGAGCGGGAACGGATCCGCTTTCCCCGTGGGGCTTCCGTGCTGTCACGTGACTTGTATGTTGATGACGTGTGCACCGGAGCCCAAAGTATTGAGGAGGCCCTCCTACTGCGGGATGAATTGATTGAAATATTGAAGACAGGTGGCTACGAGCTACGTAAGTGGTTGTCTAATGAGCCTAAAGTTCTAGAAGGGATCCCGGAGGATCACCAACAGAACCCTCACCTGTTTGAGGATGTGGATGATCCCAACAGGATAGCGGTGCTGGGCATGCAGTACCAGCCGCTAACCGATATCTTCACATTCCAAGTGGACTTGGAAATACCAAAAGTCTGGACTAAGAGAACGGTGTTGTCCGTAATAGCTCGTATGTTTGATCCAAGCGGTTGGATCAGTCCAGTAATATTCTCTGCGAAGTGTCTTCTTCAGAGACTTTGGACTTTGGGCGTCTCGTGGGACGAGCCGCTGTTTGGCTCTCCATTGGATGATTGGCTCGAGTTGTTTTCATCGATTAAGGAAGTCAATCGAATTGCCTTGCCTCGTCGAATATTGCCCCCCGGGAAATATCGAGCCAGCCTGCATGGCTTTTGTGACGCGTCGGAGCGAGGCTACGCCGCGTCAGTCTATATGCGGACAGTTGACGCCGATGGCCGGGTCAATGTCTCGCTTTTGTTAGGGAAGAGCAAGGTCGCCCCCATCAGGACTAGGCTGACTATTCCCAAGCTTGAGTTGAGTGGAGCTCACCTTCTCTCTAAATTGTTGCATCACGTTGCCAGTGAGCTGGCGGCCACGGTCGAAATACGGGACATCTTCGCCTGGTCGGATAGCCAGGTCGCGCTTGCATGGTTGCGCGCGGCCCCACATACCTTTGAGGTTTTTGTGGGAAATCGGGTTTCCCAAATCCAGAATATCGGAATTGATATAACATGGAGACATGTGCCGGGAGAGCTTAACCCAGCGGACTGTGCCTCCCGAGGTTGTACGGCACCAGAATTGGTGTCACACCCGCTCTGGTGGGGTCCAGAGTGGCTGATGGGATCAGAAACTTCTTGGCCTGTCTGTCAGACAGACGTTACTTCTTTGAGTTTGACTGGGCTCCGTGTACATGCTGTAGTCGCTGAGACGACGTCGGAGCCGGATTGGCTACTTGCTCGGTATAGCAGCTTGGATAAGCTTCTGGGTGTTACCAGTTGGATTAAGCGTTTCATACATAATTGTAGAAACCCACAGGCAAAGCGGTTGGAGCCGATTGCAGGTGCAGAAGAGCGCCGGAGCGCATTGTTGCATTGGGTCCGTGTCGTGCAGACCGGACGGTTTGAGTCAGAGCTTCGTATCTTGCGCGACGCACGCGCTAAGTTGAAGGGCGCGGTCGCTCGTTTGAACCCGTACATCGACTCGGATGGGCTTCTTCGGGTTGGAGGCAGGCTCCGGAAGGCGGATCTTCCATATGAGACTCGCCATCCTCTGTTGTTGCCCAAGGGCGGACCCTTGGTGCAGCTTTTGGTGTCTGATCGACACATTCGTAACGCCCATGCTGGGTGCAATGCTTTGTTGGCTATTTTGCAACGCGAGTTTTGGATTTTGTCTGCCCGAAGAGCAATCCGTAGCGTTCTGTTTCGATGTATTGCATGTTATAGGTTGAAGGCATCCACGATGCAACCACAGATGGGTGATTTGCCCGCTGATCGAATCCGACCTTCGAGACCGTTTGACGGCGTTGGAACCGATTTTGCCGGTCCCTTTTCGATCAAGGCTTCTCCTTTCGTAATGCCCGTATTGTGAAGGGCTATTTGTGTGTATTTGTTTGTTTGGCCACCAAGGCTGTCCATTTGGAGGTGGTATCGGCTCTGACTACGGAGGCCTTCGTCGCCGCGTTGGATCGCTTTGTTTCGCGTCGAGGTCTACCTTCCCTTATTAGGTCTGACAATGGCACAAACTATAAAGGAACTGTAAATTATCTTAAGGATGTTTCTGTGTTTATTGATAAAAATTGTACTAGTTTAAGTCAAATTGCTGCCCAAAGGGGAATAACCTGGAAGTTTAGTCCCCCAAGTTGCCCCCATTGGGGAGGGGATTTTTGAAGCGGCTGTGAAATCCGCAAAGACCCACCTCCGCCGCATTATCGGAGAAACGGCTCTAACTTTTGAAGAGCTGGCCACAGTGTTTTGTAAAGTTGAGGCGGTCCTCAACTCTCGTCCTCTCTGTCCGCTATCTCCAGATCCAAATGACTTGGAAGCTCTCACCCCTGGTCATTTTTTGGTGGGAGGGCCGTTGAATGCCCTGCCCGAATACCCGTGGAAGGATGAACGCGTATATCGGTTGTCGCGTTTTCAAATGTTGCAGCAAATGAGCCAGGACTTTTGGCGTCGCTGGTCGCTTGAATATTTGCATTTGCTGCAGCAAAGAGTGAAGTGGACAGACAGGACTGAGCCTCCCAGGGAGGGTGATTTAGTATTGTTAAAAGAGGCAAATTTGCCCTCATTGCTTTGGCGACGAGCTCGCATATTACGTTTGATTCTTGGTGGAGATGGCACTCCGCGTGTGGCTGAGGTGTTGGTCGACGGTTCGATTTTAAGGAGAGGTGTGACCTCTCTCGCCCGCCTTCCCGTAGAGTAAGCTAGCGGTCTGCTTCTCAGACCGGGACGGGGGGATGTTTGTAATATATTGGGTAAAACTAAACGCAGGCGTTTCCTGTTATCGCCGCCAGGCGTTTTGGGGTTCTCACACTGCTAGCGTGGATGGCGTCGCGTGTGGTCCGCCATTGCATTGTCCAGGGCGATATCGGTTTGATTTTAATACGCGGAGCGGTCTCGCGTCTTTTGCTTGTTGTTTAGTTTGAGTGATAATTGTGAATTTCCTGTTTGTTAAATAACTATTGAATTTGTGTTTGTGAAAAACTCTGTTATTGTGACTTTTTCTTGTGAGAGGTGAAACGTGGCTGGCTGTTCACATCTGGCTGTTCCCGAGTGAAACTACGGGAAGAAATCTATTTAGTTGTCCTGGGGAATTGAGATCTCATGGGTTAGGTAGGGTGATTAGGAATTCCCCCTTCCCGAAGACACTCAAGTTTGGATCCGAAGAGAAAGAAGATTTAGCTTGGTAAGTAGTTTTCAATTGTAATTAATTTATAGGTTAGGTTATTATATATAGGGCCCTGTAGCTCCCTTCATAAGCTACGGTGGTAGCAGACTGCGTTAAGTTAATTAGGTTTTAGTCGGGCAAACGTGGTGCCGCGTGGAGATTTTTTCCCGGTACTTATTTTTACCGGTGGTTTTTTCCCGGTGAAGTTCCGGTACAGAATTCTTCCCGCCGCTTCGTTTGTCCGGATTCGCTCTGTGCACATTTTCTGGCAGCAGAGCGTAGTTGCTCTGCACAGATAGAATATTCGTAAACTGGTCCTCGTGTCCTGTGAGAGACTTTACTTTGGTGACCAGGTGCTTCAAGTGCCAGCAGTACGGTCATGCAGCCAAAACATGCCGGGAGGCGGTCCACACCTGCGGTTACTGCGGTATGGTAGGCCATGCTATTGACGAGTGTACAAATAAGGCAGATTCTCCAAAATGAGCTACCTGCCTTCGTTTCAAGAAGCCAAGCGACTATAAGACAGGTAAACCAAATTGTCCAGCGAAATTGATGGCCGAAAGAAGGTACATTAACTCTATAGATTATAAAGGCGCCTGAAAGCGCCACTAAATAGGTGTTTTAGATCTTTATCCATATTTGTCAACAATTGATAAGTTAATTTCAGATTTAGATAATTTCTCCGAATGTTTCCGAAAGTAATACTTGCGAGGTGGAATCCTGCAAACAATATCTATCGTCATTTAGCCATCCATTAACTGTCATTACCCAAAATAGTCAGAGTATTTATAAGAATTTTGACAACTTCAACATTCTTTTGCATAGGCTTAACGTTGACTGTGATATTATCATGTTAACGGAGTGTTTTTTACTAAATCGTGATAATTTACCCCTCTTGCAAGGATTCAATGTATTCAACAGTTGCTGCAGATAACTTCAATAAGAATGGCGGTGTAGTAGTTTATACCAAAAATACGTTGAATATCACAGTAGAAGAACCAGCAATACTATATTGTAACCGACTGTTGATAGAAATTGCCGTATTAGCAATTTACCGATCTCCCTCCCACAGTAACACTGAAAACTTTACGAACTCATTAAATATCGTATTGCAAAAATTATCCTCATTAAAACACATGACATTAACATTGATATTCGTCCTGACAATAGCAATTCAGAGGCACTGGAGTATTTAAATCTTTGTGCTTTTTATGGCTTACTTCCTGCCCACACGGCTATCACGCGTCCCAGAACTGGAACTTGTTTGGATCATATAATGATCAAAACAAATTATCAATCATTAGCGTTCCTAACGTGAGCATAACTGACCACAGGCCTGCCCTACTAACCTTAAATCGTAAATCGGCAAATCGTTGCCACACACTAAGAAAGATTAACTTAGATTATAATAAACTCAAAGACGACTTATGCAATATTGATTTTGACCCAGAGTTCAATACTGCTGATGCGGATACTTGTATGTCATATTTAATACAAAATATTCAACAAGCTATAATAAGTAACACAACTACGAAATATTTAAAAAATAAATACTATAACATCAAGCCCTGGATTACTCCAGGTCTTATTCGCTGTATGAGGCATAGAGACAAGTTACATAAATTAGCTTACAGGGACCCAAAAACTCTGTTTTACAATTGTCATACAAGCGATATGTCTCTCTTCGCGGATGACAGCGCTGTAGTGTATAACAGAGGTAGCTATAATGAAATCAATCACGATATAAAGAATAGTTTAGGTAATATTATAGACTGGCTAAAATATAATAATCTGAAAATAAATTTAGAAAAAACTAAAATAATGACATTCAAAATAAGAAATATTAACCGAACAAAACTTGACATTTCGCACAATGAACACAAAATTGACGAAACAAACTCAACTAAATTTCTAGGACTTATGATAGATAATGACATGTCTTGAAAAACCCAAATTGACAATGTGTGCAAACAGCTAAATAAATTCTCTTATGCATTATACATGTTGAAAAAAGTGGCTAATAAAACTGCACTACTTACTGCCTACCACGGCTATGTAGCCTCCACATTAAGGTATGGTGTCATATTTTGGGGAAATGCCACAAATAACAATAGGGTTTTTAAATCACAAAAAAAATGTATCAGAGCTGTGTGTAACCTAAAACCGAGAGAATCATGCAAACCCCATTTTAAAGATTTAAAAATTTTAACATTCTATTGTTTATATATTGAATGAAGTATGAGTCTATGAAGTATGTATTTTTGTAAGGAAAAATAACCACTTATTCAGACATGTCGAAAGTCAACGTCGCTGTGATAAACTCTATTTACTATCAACAAAAACTGTATTTTTGCACAAAAGTATATACACGATGGCACCAAAAATATTTACCAACCTACCTAAACAAATAAGAACATGTAAAGATCTAAATAGTTTTAGAAATCTATTAATTAATTTCTTGGTAGACAAAGCGTATTACTCTATAAATGAATATTTAAGTGATGACGTGCAATAAATATGTTTTGTTTATTTATCATGTCGTATGGAATTCAATATAATTGACAAATATAATTATTCTCATAATCTGACTTCAAATTGTAATGTATTCTTTAATCGTCATGAACTTGCCTAATTATTATTATTATTTATTTATTTATTTTTTTAACTTATAATATTTGACTTTGCATAAATTCTATTTAAATTTAATTTTTTATGTTAATTTTGTATGCCAAATGGCGCAGCATAGAGCACGTATTCTTATATCCCATATACACCTTGTACTACCTATGTCTGACAAAATGAATAAATGATTGATTGATTGATTGATATCGTAATTTTTGTAATAAACTCCTAAAAAGATTAAATGTGACTCACCCGTCTTGACATTGTATTCTCTGTAAATTTTTTGAGTCAGTTCAACAACTGTTATAATAAGGAACATTGGGCCTACGCAAAGAGAGTTCTTAAGTACCTAAAGAGAACTAAATCTTTCCATTTAAAGTTTTCATCTAGTGGCAAAAGTCATTTAGAGGCTTTTGTTGATGCAGACTGGGCCAGTAATGTTATTGATCATAGATCCTATACTGGATATTTTTTCAGGCTATCCAATGGTGCAATCTCTTGCGAAACTAAAAAACAAAATACTGTGGCACTATCTAGTATGGTGGCTGAGTATATGGGCATTTCTGAGAGTTGTAAAGAAGCTGTGTATTTGCGAAGCTTGTTATTAGAGTTGATGAATGAAGCTTATCCTATTACAATATACAATGACAATCAGTCCGCCCACAAACTGTCAGCCAATCCCATTCATCATAAAAGGTCTAAGCACATAGATGTGCGGTATCATTTCTGCCGTGAAAAAGACTTCAAAAATGCCTGCAGATCTGTTAACAAAGGGTTTATGTAAAATAAAACACTATCATTTTTTGGAAATGTTTGGTTTATATGATAAAAATAATTAATAAATATTTTGTTTGTTATAAAGATACCTATTGTGTAGAATGCATAAAGTATGTAATGGTGTATGATGGCTATGGTTAAAAATGAATGATGCAACCCATTATTTTGTTAAGTCATTGGCACCATCTATGATTGCTATGATGTACTTTCATTTTGCTTAATAAATTCAGTCTTTGCCCCGCCATATTGTGTTTCTCTAGAATTATTAATAACAACTTTGAAAAACATTTCGACATAATTTTCCGTGAAACTCGCGTCTGCTTTGCAAATTACGTCCAGAAAGCATTTCTTATTATTGTGTAAAATTTTATAGACCTAGCTTAACAACTTTCATCAATGAAGATATAGCGCAGTAAATAGAGCGAACCTTCCCTAGGGGTTACTTACGCGCGGTCCAGTAACTCAAAAATTTATATAGGATGGTTGTATTTATTTAAAATAAATATGGCACAATTGACTAGCTTTTGCACTTGCCGCCAAATTGGAAAAAATAAAAAAAATCAACCTCTTTGTTCGGTTTTTCGCTCATATTTTCGTTTAAGTGCATTTTCGCTAGAAAAGTGCTTTACACAATGTTATAGAAAATTAAATTTGCCGTTATTTACATTTTGTTGCTAGGACTGACAGTTTCCGAGAAAAAAAAAATCCTTTGCCTTAAAAATCTAATTTTTCAAACATTCGTCAATCTTTTCACTTTAGAACGATGTAATCCAGTCATGACCTATTCTAGGAGAAAAAGTAGCAGAACAAACATCGTAGGGAATTTAATTACCTGCAAAACGCAATTGCATATTTCTTAACCAACCCTGTAAGGTGGAGAGTAAAACTAAATGATAAAACAACGGAAATTGTTTTTTGCTATAATATTTTACTTTCTACTAACTGAGCCTCTAAAAGGAACAAATCTGTATGTTAATGGAAGAAGTACCTTGATTAAATGAAGTAAGAAGAGGGGTAGTTGGTTTAGCCATATTGCTAATAAAAATGAGGACTGAAGACTCAGACGGGAAAATGTAATTATTGATTGGAATGCCATGGTCCTGGATACCAAGAATTTGGCGTAGCATGAGCAACCGGCCTAGAAACATCGAACAGTTCTTAGCATTGGCTCGGTGGGTAATACGGTGCCAATGTCTTAACGGGTGAAGTGTTTTTCCATTTACTGGGTGCCAATAGCCAAAGGGTCACCGGCACGACCAACCGGGCCAGTAATAAGAAAACTCGATCCCAAGGCTTCCCGATGAATATGCGACAGACTGTTCGTTCTAGGTGCTAACCAATTCGATCAACGGTATGAACAAACGGCCTAGGTAAAGCGATTTTCCATTGCTTTATGCACTACGGGCTGATCTTTTAGGTTTCGGTAATTTTATATTGCTAAAAACTCAGTATCTGTGAGTGTCTAGTAAAATAAGATACATGTCTGTGTTTAACTAAAACAAGCATCCATGAAGTCATCAGGTATGGTATTCATTCAGGTATGTTATAATATAGGTTTATAATCATATCCTTTGCTCAATGAGTGTGAAACTGTTTTGAAATGCCCAATAAATACCTACTCACATGTTTTTTCATTTGTCAATGATTTTATTGTCACAATTAATTTTGAAAATCCATTAGAAATTGATGATCCGTTGTTACTGGATTGGGTATATAAAGGAACAATTCTGTATGTTAATGGAAGAAGTACCTCGATTAAATGAAGAAAGAAGAGGGGTAGTTGGTTTGCGTATTGCCATAATGTGTACCATCACAGACAGGGAGTGCTCTGTGATCGCACGCAATATGCTCTCGTACTTATAGAGCATACTGCTTACCAGTACAGAGCAACTCTGTAATATAATACAGTTTGCTCTAATTTATAAGAGCGAAATATATACGAGCACAGACAATTTTGGCTGCAGTGGTATGTAGAATGGCATGCTTCGTTATGAGCAAAATACATGCGAGTGCAGAGCAGACTCATTCTGTCTCTTTCGCACCAAGGATAGTTTGGTACATTCTTTGCATTCTTCGCACTCTGGCAGTGGCCTTGGCCTAATTGAACGAATTCGCACGCGTCCGTCAAATTAAAACAAAGTGTTTGTTATTGTAATTTGTAATTTTAAGTAAATACTTTACGCACATAGATTAAATTATGCATGTTTTATTGATTTATCATTGTGAAGTACAATCTGTTTTAAAAATAAATACTTTCGATTAAAAAAAAAGTTTTATTGATTTATCATTGTGAAGTACAATCTGTTTTAAAAATAAATACTTTCAATTTAAAAAAAAAAGTTCTTGTTTTATTTTACATTTTTAATCTTTCAGCCGTTTTAGCGTGATTGAGTAACACACTTCCAAACTCACAAACATCCACACCTGCACATCTACCACTCTTTATATATTTATTATTAATCCATACAAATATAGGTATAAAGTTGGAGTGTCTGTTTGTAATATGGAAATAACCGATTTTTACTATATGCGTATAATTATATATATAATACATGAATACATACAACAAAAAAACATTTTTTTAAATTTTTGTCTGTCTGTTTGTTCCGGCTAATCTCTGGAATGGCTGGACCGATTTTGACGGGACTTTTTTTGGTTGGTAGCTAATGTAATAAGGAGTACCTTAGGCTACTTTATTAGGGTTCCGCAGTCTAATAAAGGAACCTTTTTTGTTAAATTCACGCGGATGAAGTCGCGGGTACAGCTAGTAATATTATAAAGAGAAAAGGTTTGTTTGTTTGTAATGAATAGGGCCCGAAATTACTAGACCGATTTTGTAATTCTTTCACTGTTGGGTAGCTACACTATCCCTGAGTGACATAGGTTATGTATGTACTACGGGCGGAGCCGGGGCAGGCTTGCTAGTTTATAATATTAGTGGGATCGTTACTGTTGGAAAAAACCTTTCATATACGATAATTTAGCCAATTTAGATTATGATTATGTTAATGTAGCTACTTAGAATAACACGTTCGCATTTTGTGTTATAAATATGCGAAAACTTTATACTTTTATACAGACTGTTCTGTATTCGTACGTAGTTTGCTTTAGAATATTTCTTATTATAATGAGCACAATGTAGTAGAGTACAGACTATGGGTGTCTGTACTGGTACACAGAATGGCATATACGCATGCGAGCAAACTGTATACTTATACAGACTGCTCTGTGTACGTACGCAGTTTGCTCATGAATATTTGTTATATTAATGAGCACAAAGTGATCGAGCACAGAGTATGGGTGTCTGTACTGGTATACAGTTTGGCAATACGCAGTTGGTTTAGCCATATTGCTAATAAAAATGAGGACTGGAGACTCAGACGAGAGAATATAATTATTGATTGGAATGCCACGAAGAACTATGGAGACTCTAAACTCTAATGCATAAAGTGCGTGAAATACTTGTTCAAGATTTTGTTCCGGCTAATTTAGACATTAATCATTTATCAAGAGAACAGTTGCATCACCATTCTCTAGCAATTCCTGAAGGGTTATATGGGAACAGAAACAATGTCCTTGGTATATGTGATGGGTGGGACTTATATTTATATCCATAAAAGTTCCAGTTATATGTTTCAAAAAAAAACTTATTCATTACATAAATACAAAAACTTGGTCAAACCATTTTCTAATGTAGCATGCGACATTATTGATATTTTTGGCCCATACCCTTGTATACAACTACATCCGATGCTGATGTTATGACTAGCCTCTTTTCAGAAGGATCTACTCTATTTGAGGAATAGTATTAGTATACTAGAAGAATGGTCGGCGTAACATTGGATGTTGCGCTCATGTAATGACCATAGTTTGGTATTTGGGATGGGCCAGATATCAACAGAATATCTTTGCGCCAGCAGCTTTTCTGGACTGGAATAAAATAGTTAATTAAAATCTTGTTGTTTATTAACTGTTCGTTTCACCACCTGATCCACACAATAGAGAACCTTAGATAAACCTATCTCCTTGGAAGTAAATATTTCATGTAGAATAATATAATATTAGGTGTACCTATCAATCGTTAGTAGATTTTCCGTGTGTGTAAAAAAGGTCAAAATCAGCTATTCTCTCTCTCTCAGCCGAAAGACGTCCACTGCTGGACAAAGGCCTCCCCCAAGGATTTCCACAACGACCGGTCCTGCGCTGCCCGCATCCATGCAAGATCAGCTATATTAAGGCCTAATAAAAAAATGTTAAGCATTAATTTAATGTTAATATAATAAAACAATGTAAAGCATTCGCTGCATTTCGTTCCATCTGGCAGGATTTAACTACTATCATATTATTAAGTTTTTTTTATCATATCATGAAACTTTTTTTTTTTGAAAATCACTATATAAAAAAATGCAATCATCACGATCGGACCTTCCGTCATTATTATTTACTGTTCTGTATTAATAAATTATCGAAATAATAGGTTTTGACGCGGAAAGTCACTTTCGCAAAATGTCATCGTAAAAATTTTGTCACTTTAGCTTTATTACTTACGTTTTCAGATAAAATGTAAAAGAAATAGAAGAACGTGAAAATGTGCACACTACACTTTAATTTAAACTCAATAAATTTTATCTGTTAAGTTTGCATATACTACAATTTTGTTGTCGTGCAATACAAACCAATATAATATAAGCCGTACTATCTATACACTTGCTCGCTATTCACGTCTCAATATATACTGGTCACTGTGGACGATGATTCTACCCTGCCGCAACACAGTTTTTTAACTAGTGCGGAGAGTAGCGGTCATTATCTGCTGTTACTGCAGACCGAAATCCGAAAAAATTGTTATTTGTTTTGTTGCGTGTATTATACACAACCGTGTTAAATTTCACATATACTACACTTGCGTCTGTTGACTCGCACATTCATTACACATGATTGTTTGTTTAACTATTATTTTAACCCTTTTTAGTGTTAATTAATCGTCTTCTAAACACATCGGTCTGTTTGTTTATGTAAAGTCAACTTGTCACCTTTGGACGTTTGACAGTGACGTTTGAGATGACGTTTGGAAATGGTTCCTGTACATAGGTGGTGTGTTGAGACGGACGTTTTGTTAGAATGTTTTTTATTTACTTATATTTGTAAATAATATAGGTAATTGGTCAAAATTTATAGAATAATGATATAAACAAGGATTTTATTAGATTAACTATTTTTTTTGTTTCGATATGACTGTCGTCACTTCTATAATTTTGTCTCTGGTCGAAATCTATGTTTGTCTCTGATTTCGTGTCAACACTGTCGACGCTAGGCTGACGTGGTAAAAGAGATAGACCTCCAAGAACCAAGATGGTCTTTCTTGGTTCCAAGGCGCCCCAGGGCTGGACGCCTTGCTTTTTGAGCCCCCATGAGCGGAAAAATAAGATGGAGCGGACAGGTAATTTCATCTCTCTTGTGTTCTGCTAGCCTTTGTATGAATATTGTCGGCACGATGTTAATAGCATTCTATATTGTTACAGAACGTGCCGCTCCTAACCCCTAACTTCTAAGTGCTAAGCTTAGGTTTTAAGTTGTTAGTTTACGCTTTATTTTTCAATATTCCACGTTCCACGTGTTATACTTTATTAGTTTACTCGTTTAAACTATTTTTCCTCGTGCTTTGACACGTAATTTAATGTCGTAACATGGTCACCATTTGATGATAAGACCACATGGCCAGATGTCTCCAAATCAACAATCCAGGACCCCCAGCTGTTCCTACATTACTGGGAATGACGAGGTGATACAATTTACTAGAAGAAAAGAAAGGACTTAAATGAGAGTTACCAAGTAACATCCATTTTATAACTAGAACTTAAACTTTAGAATTTATTTTAAGGCAGAGACTTTGCCTAATATGATTTGTTCCTAGTTTTACCACATAGAGAGGACGCTCTCAACCTTTGTTAAAAGGTAGGTCTTATAACCAATATTAAGAATAAGGACATTTTTCTATGTCATGTGTTTTCATAGGTTATGATAATTAGACTTTAGTCTTAATTAGTTTGTTTTAAGAAACATGTAAGAAAAGAAAGGATTTGTTAAAACATTCCTATAGAAAGAATTAGTAATAAGGAATAAGAATATTTAACTACTAAAAAGTGAGTTTACCAAATATGTATATTTTCCTGTAATATATTTAACTTGATATATAAACAATTAACTTGTTTAATTGATTTCAACTAATAGTTGATGGCGCCCTTGTTTAGAATTGAAACACAACATACATCTGTGTGCTTAGTGCGAGATTTTATTCGTATTCGATCGCGTTAAAGTTAACTCAAATTAATGTGGAATTGAAACAACGCCACCTGGTGGCAGTACATTGAATCAATAGTAGCGAGTGTGAGTTTTTAAAGTTTACTTTCTCACGACCGAGCGTGAACAATTGACATCGACGATCGACAAGTGAGCGCGTTTACGAGCTGAGTCGAATGATTTGCGAGTGCGAGGTGTTATTGACAACCACTTGACAGTTCGAATAGTTAACTTCTCACGCTCGTTAAAGTAAACATTCTCACTTTAAATTCGCTGGTGAAACCCTTCCAAACTTATTACTATACGTACGAAAAAAGTGTTTTATTCGCTTTTTATAATCAATTATTGACTAGGACATTAGGAAAAACTTTTGTGATAGTGTGTGTTGTTCAAATATAATGTCGGCGCGTTATTTTTTCGCCTGGAAGATGTTGACAAACGCTAAGGAACAAGAAGAGTTGTCTACGATTTGTAAAGCTCGAGCAGAGGCTCGCGCTTTTGATAATCCACTAGAAGACCTATCAAATACAGAGTTCAAAAAGCAATATCGTCTTTCTAAGGGAGCATTTAAGTTATTGTGTAATGAGCTGAGACAACTAACTAACTTAAAATCGTCTCAAAGGGTTTCCTTGGAACATAAGGTAGGTACCACATCGCGTACCACAACGTTTTTCAGTATTTTTTAATGTTTATATGTGTAATGGTTTATCGTTTCAAGGTTCTCACTGCACTATTCTTCTTTGCGTCTGGATCTTACCAGCGTCCAGTGGGAGTTGCAAAGAATCTTTCACAAAAAATGTGCAGTGTTTACATAGAGGAAGTTACACAAGCCTTGACGCATAAGAACATTCTCAACAAATATATTAAGTTTCCTGATTCTCCTGCTGCCAGACAAGTAATTAGTCAAAGGTATATTTACCAAAACTATGCATTTTCAAATTAGAATTCAATATTACAGCATGGAAAAACTAAAACCAAAATTATTCATTTTCTAATTAGAATAGGTAGGTACAATATTTACAACAACCATGCATTGCATTTTCAAATTAGAATACCTACCTACATTCTAATCAGCGGCGGCCTTACCTTTTGCGAGGCCCCGGGCGGCAGGTCTTTGCGAGGCCCTTTGTCCTTCGCGAAAAGTATGTGATGCGAAAGTAGGTCTGCTTGTATTTGTCATGTTTGACGAGAAATGCTTAAGTTATACAAATAAATAAAATTTGAGTTTTAAAATTTTATATTAAAATATTTACAAAATTAAAAAAAATTAAATTGATGTTTGCGGATTTTCCTAAGTCTAAAATCTTTAATTAAAGCAAAATAATCTAACGAATGAGCTACGTAATTTTCGATTGAAAGAATAGCAAGGGCTGAAAGCCGATTTTGTGTCATCGAATTCCTCAAATATGTTTCAATAATTTGTGGTGTCTTGGTGTGGTGGCAATAATTCTCAGGACTATTTCGAATTTTCGATAGTGAGTTAAACATCGGTAATTTTTTTTGCTATTATGTTTTTCAGCACAAAGATAATGTCGCTATTTCTAAATCTATGTAGACGCATTCCTTTTCAAATTTACTATTCAACTACCAATAACAGACTTCCAATAGATAACTAAGTAGGTAGCATCTGTGCAACATCTATTTGCTAAAAGAACTGTAAACCCAAACATAAAACAAAGGACTGAGAGTGCAATTGCAGTTACGCAAAGATTTACCTAGTCATATGAAAAAAAGGTTGAGTTTTTGTTGCTTTGTAACAGTTGGGACGTACTCATTTAAAACAATTTGTGCCATCTTGTTAGTGAAATTTAGGTGAAATTACAAAACAAGAAATCACAAATTTCTTTAACTGTAAGCGACAAAATCTATTATATAATATATTTTTAAAATTATCTTGGGTTGTTCCGCGAGGCCCCTGCGAGAGCGAGGCCCCGGGCGATTGCCCCGTTCGCCACCCCCTAAGGCCGCCGCTGATTCTAATATAATTATCTTTCTCAGGTTTTATTCAAAGTATGGCATACCAGGAGTTATCGGATGTGTTGATGGTAGTCACTTTAGAATATTTGGACCTCCGAAAGAAGAAGAACATTGGTATTATTGCCGTAAACATTATTATTCCCTCAATGTTCAAATGGTAATTCTTTTTACTATTAAATTTAAATTAAAAAAACTTATATAGCTGAATTTAAATACCTATGTATTAAGTATTTCTTAACTTTTACAGGTGTGTGATGATGAATATCGCATTTTAAATGTGAATTCAAAATTTGGAGGTGCTAACCATGATTCATTTATTTGGGATAATAGTAATATTAATACCTACATGCAGTCATTGCACCGGGATGGAGAAGTTGTATGGCTTTTAGGTAAAGTAGCAAAAATGTACTTATAATCACCTCTAATTTTTTTAATTTAGGTTATTAACAAAAAATTCATTATATATATATATTTTTAGGAGACTCTGGCTATCCTCAACGTCCATGGCTGATGACTCCTTTTACAGAAGCCACTTTGGGTACAGCGCAAAGCTATTATAATGATAAGCACTCTGCAGCCAGAGTGACTATAGAAAACACATTTGGGAGACTGAAAAATCGTTGGCGCTGTTTAAACAAAGACAGAGTTCTTCATTATAGGCCCTTGAAATGTGCCCGAATTATACAGGCGTGCTGTGTCCTACACAATTTTATGATTAATTTAAATATTTCTAATACATACGAACATATAAGGGGTATGTATATAAGGATAATCTATACATATAATAAAATTACTGGTTTAAGTCTGTAAAGAGAAATCATGAGGGGTCTATAAAAGGCCAATGAAAACAAAAACTTTTTTTAAAATGTTTGTCTGTATGTTGTAGTTATGCGTTTTATTTTCACAATCCAGTCAGAAACAGCTGTATTTTTTGTTGCATTTGTTTTGTATAATATTTACATAAAAAATATATAATTGGCTTGGCTATAAAGTACTTAATGACTAAATTATTTTTTGTAGATCTACAGCATGGTGATGAGCCAGAGAATACTTACGCTTCTAATGTAGATGGACATGCTACCACAGATTTAATAAGAGGCAGGGCATTACGGGAGCAATTAGTCAGAAGAATGCAAAACTCAGTTGTTTAGTGTTATTCATTTATTTTCTTTTTTTTAGTAAAAGCAAAAAATATATATACCTGTTTATTTTTCTCCAACAATCCTAAGGGTACACAGTAGCTATAAGGTTACAAGTTATGATATCATCTCAAATTGGCAAGGCTAGGCCTATAGCAATCTCCAGTGCTCTCACTGCTGGATATAAGTGCAAATTACATGAAATGGATCTTGCCTACATTAATAAGTATACAATATAAAACAAGAGAAAGTAATATCAGTAAATAATACTACTGCTATATTATACTAGATTTATGTATGTATGTGTGGTAATCTCATAATCACCACAAGTTTGTTTTGTCAAAATTGTTATTTACAAAAGATTTTACTTATTTGCAATACTTAGTTTACAACTATGCTATACTATTATATCGACTAATAACATCTAGTTAATACAACTAGCCTTATATGTTATACAATTAACTACATATATAATTATACAATAGCTAAACTAAGAATAAGTAAAAATTGTAATAGAAATTAAATAAATGTTTTTGTCAAGGAACAAACAGACATGCATACTGATTAGTTTAAATAATTAACTTCAAATCTTTATTATAACATTATAATAATTAGTAAATTAAGCCTAGGTTCTATCACTAAAAAACTTAGTAACTAACTTATCTAATATGTCTAAAGCCCTTGTCTGGAACTCCCTTTGAGCCTGAACCTCCATTTCCCTCACTCTATTTTCATCTCTCCTCATTTCCATGGTTTCCCTGTGCTGTCTCATCCTGAACTCCCTCCACTCTGTGTCACAGGCAAGGAAATGTTGAGCAGCCAGCTCATTTTGTAGAGTCCTTGTTGGTCTGGGCCTTCGAGGGGATCTCCTAGCAAACCTTGGTGGTGTTCCCCTCCGAGGTGGTCTACGCGTTGGAGTTTGGCCAGCCCGAGCTGGCTGCTGTTCTAGTTCAGGTGTAGCAGCATGAGGGACAGGAGTAAGATTCAATTCTTCAATATCTGGTAAAATAAAATTAGTTGAAAAAAACCACTGACATTATCTGTTTGGGAATGACAATGCTACAAATAGATAACATTCCTTTATTCTGTGAGAGCCTTGAAAAATATGAAATTGAAGTCTTGACTACAAAATTATTTCATTAAATAAATAAATACCAAGATCTCCTTTGGGTTAACCATAGATTTAGTACAAAACTGTACATATACTTACATATAATAAATCTATGGGGGTAATTGAGCTAACCACAAGTATGTACATACATCCATACTAATATTATAACCACTGAGGCGCTTTGGGTCACACTTTGATACCCGACGAAAACGTCTTGAAGCGATTGGGGCTCGAATCCGGGCCTCAGCTGATAACGACACTAGTGATGGAAAAAATGCTATTCATTCTGTAAGAGTTCGTTAAAGTCGAGATCTGTTAATCGAAATAGTTTCTACATGGACAGCACTATTGTCGAGGAGCAAAAAAATTATGGTCATAGAGAAAAAAAGGGCCTCATAGTGCCGTGAACTTTTGAACAAGTGGTGTTTTTATGTGTGTTTTCTCCTGCTCATTTAACAATGAAGTAAGTATTTTCTGAATAATAATTTGTTAGAAACTTATTACGTAGGCATCGTTTATAGATTCTTTTAAATTTGTTAAAGCAAATCTGTTCAAAATAAGTAAGATTTCTTTTTTTTAAATTTTCGTGTCCCAGACCTGGTCAGTAAATGTGATTATTAAGTATGTAAAATTATTTTTACGATAAAAACTACGTGTCAACTACATTTAGATATGTTATATAAATAAATTAAAGCATTTATAGATCACTGTTCATTTCAGGAAATATTAGAAAACTTATTAATTCTGTATTTAGATGAAATAATTATGATCTACACCGCTGCGGGCCACGAATTGTTGCCCCAAATCGGCCATTAAAAATGTAAAGGTGTGTTCATGAGGTCTGATTGTTCGCTTGGATTATTGACTTGGGTTGTTTGTTTACATTTCAAAATTCGGCAATGGTTAATTAATGGTGTTCGGTTGACTTACAACTAAGTTAAAAAAAAAACTTGAGTTTCGAGTGTAGTGATTTGAGGTGATGGAAAACTTGGAATTTCTAAATTAGCCTTTATTCAGCTTCTATTAAAACTTGTAAACTTATTTATAAGTGGTCGAAGGTTCGTTATCGCACTTTTTAGGTTCAAGTGTCTCACATTCCTGGGTTGTTACTGGGTAACTGGTGAATTTAGGATAAAAAAAACTTTAGACGGAACCCTCGATTTGTAAATTCGACTCACTGTTCAAAACACTTGTAGGATTTTATTATCAGCATGCTAAATTGTAACTTATTATACATATCTATCTTTGAATGCAGTTCGAATTTCAAACTTCGCGGGGGGAGCGCGGCTAGTAGGTAAGTATCTAAAAAGTTTGCTGCCGTGAAACAACCTTTATCGTGTGGCTTTTGAAGCGCTCCGGACCCGAATCCGTGCCCCATTCGCTGTGATTTATGTGTACTTTGCAAGTTCATTTTGACGAGGTTTCTTTTGTTATTTGGAATAGTGCAATAATTCAACGTGTTCATAATTTAATGTAGTTTCTTGTGTGTTATTAATCTTTCTGTACAATAATTTCATAGTGTTAATATATGAATATTTGTGAATAGTGACGTAACGAGACGGTTGGAGTCTTCAATTACTTTTAAAAAGGTTTTTACATATTTTCTTTTCACTTTACATAATGATATTATTATGTAAAGTCAAAGAATATATTGTTTTCCACGTTTATTGTCAATATTTTGCAAAACAAGTGAGTAGTTTACACGAAATCTAGGTTTATATATAGGTTGCGCGCTGCCATGTTGGGTTGGAAACTAGAAATTGATAGCCTAATTCTATGAAGATATTTAAGTTATTTCTTTTACAGGACAGATATTTTTTTTAACATTAACTGATTACGTGGTTTACGTGCTGTCTAAAATCATATGAAACCTACCATTTTTATTGCTTATATTGGAAAATATAAAACATTTAATGCAAGTGAATAAAATATTTACAAAATTGAAATTGAAACTTTAATAACTTGGATCTAAAACGTGATATTCATTTAACAATGCATCTTCATCTATCGCCTAACTAATATATTTTATGATACTAGTTTTATAATTTTAATTAATTGCCTCTATTTTTTGTACTGACTCTAAAAGTGCAAAACCATAGCGCGCTATTTGCGGTTGGTAATTCCTGCCGATCAGCAGCGCTTTAGAGCCCGGTCATCGCGCGGCGGCAGCGCCTGAGTGGATAAATGCGAAAGTTTGGATGTGAGTTTGTGAATTTGTGAGTTTGTGAGGATGTTTGTTACTCAATCACGCAAAATCTACTGGACGGATTTCGATGAAATTTGGTACAGAGGTAGATAATGACCTGGAATAGCACATAGGCTACTTTTTATCCCGGGAAAAAGCACTGTTCCCGTGGGAAATTCACGCGGGCGAAGCCGCGGGCAAAAGCTAGTACATGAATAGACTTTACCTTCTATTATTTCACTATCCAACAAATGGGTTTGAGAGGAAGTATCTATTGGCAATTGTGGCGGGCCAATATGTGGGAGGTTGGAAGGTCCAGGCTGGTTCCATGCTTCCGGATCTAAAATAGTTTTAAATTTTTATTAACATAAAAAAAAAATTACCCTATGTAAAATAATATAATCTTAAATTAAATACATACCTTCTTGGTTTTCATTGTATGTGTCTGTTTGTTGGTTTGCCACTTGTTGTATCTCGATCTTAAAATGAAGTAAAGATTTAATTATAACAATAGCACTCGCCTGATTAGCGGTTTTATATTATTAAGACTGCTTGAGGACTGACAAAGTAATGTATGTAGTCATGTAGGTATAAAACTTAAAATCATACTTCAACTACTGGTAAGCCAGCCTCTTCCACAGCCAACCCTGTTGCAACTTGCACTCCGATTAAATTTAAAACTCTTTGCTCCAAGTCTGTCAATCTGGAGTGCAGAGCTTGTCCACCACCGGTACCCATAGCTGCTCTATGAATACGAGCAGCCTTCTTTTTGGTATTGTTTTTAAAATCACTCCAAACCTTAAAACATGCACCAAAACCAAATTATCAGACACAAGTATTAAATACATTATTATCAAGCAAAAAGTCATTTTGATGAATTTATTTAATATAACGGATGCAATACTTCATGAGGTATTGTGTTCATTGTTAAACAATTGTTATCGAAATGACATGATTGGAAGGATGAAGGATGTCGTTGAAATAATTGTTATATTCCCACACCTACTTTTTTCCACTTCTCCATAGTTTTTGTGTCACCACTTCCGTCACTATTGAGCAGAGAAGTCAGGTTCTCCCAATGCTGGATTGTTCCTATCCTGCCCCTTGCATTGGTCGAAGGTTTGCTGAGATCTCCGTGTCTAAAAATATGCATACAACTCCATTGATACATAAATAAATAATAGGCACTAATAATAGGTGCTTCTGAAAGACACGATTATAAAAATATGATTTGATGTACACACATATTTACACTTACTCTTCCATATAAGTTATCAGCATTTCGAATTGCTGTGGACTGGTCTTCATCGTAAAAATTGCTTGAGAACTTGTTAATTATAACAAAAACTTTAGACAAAAACGGACGCTTGCTTATTTGAACTTTGTTTACAAACAACGCTGACACAATGTAATCCGTCTAATCTTGAGAGGTAATTATATTCAAATATTACTTTGTTGTAAAGTTGCTTTTAATTTTGGCCGGTTTATGCAGAGGACGCTTTAATGCTACCAACATAAACGTAAAAACTCTCACTAGTCACGGTGAACAAACGCGGATCGAATCGAATCCATATTGTATAGCTCACACTCAGGCGAATCGACTTGTCACTGTTCTCGGCGTATACTCGATTCACGCGATGGTAAAGTAATTCGATTTGAATTTCACAACTCGCACTAAGCATACTGGTCCCTTTCTTCAAATGTAACATTCCACAGAGCGACAAGAACCCATCGACCCACTCCGGAGTCTCCTACATAACGCACCACTGAGCTGGCTGTGCGTTTGTCCACCGGTGGCAGGCAGTGTTTTACACGCCTGTCCTATAGTGGGTAATAGTTTTTTTGCGTCAATTAAGTAGATTTATGCGTGACAGCTTCTAGCAATCTTTTTTGAAATAAATACATTTCATGTCTTTTTTCATTCAAAATTGTGCACACGAAAGAGGCTGCACTAACAGAATTAAGCAGTGTGCCTTCGGATTGGGAAGCAAGCGGAAAACTATTTTGGTCCCAAAAAGAAGTGTAATACAATTTCGCGGGTGTCAGATTTTCCTCTAAGTCAGAGATTTTCCCATGTACACACACATGGACATAGTTGGTCCATTAACAACGACGCAGAATGGATATAGATACTGTATTTCGTTTATAGACCGATTCACGCGTTGGCCGGAGATATGTGCGGTTTCCGACATTTCAGTTGAAACGGTATCTAAAAATATATATAAAAATTGGATATGTAGATTTGGTTGCCCAAGTAGAATTACAACAGACCAAGGTCGACTCGAAGGTGATCTTTTCAATGCGTTAATGAGATATCTAGGTGTAGAGCGAATTAGAAGTAATGGGTTAGTTGAAAGATTGCATAGAACTTTCAAAAGTGCATTAGAAGTGACTGGGCAGAAGAGTTGCAGACCGTCATGTTAGGGTTGAGAGCAGCGTGCAGATCAAATTCAGGAATCAGCGCTGCGGAAATGGTTTATGGTCAAGCAATAAGACTTCCAGGCGATTTTTTCCACGATTATACTTCCACGACACATTATAATAGTACAAATGAACATGTTTATTTAGGAAAATTACATCATACTATAAGTAATCTAAGGCCGCAGCCATACGCTTCCAATGTCGCCAGGAATTTTTTTGTAAGTAAGGATTTAAAGACATGTACGCATGTATTTATTCGTAATGATTTGGTTAAGAAATCATTATCACCCTCGTACGACGGCCCGTACCGCGTCATACGTAGGGATAATAATTTTTTAGAATTAGTTTAACTTAAAGAGAGATTAGTGTGTCAGTTGATAGATTAAAACCAGCATATATATTAACAGATCAAAGTAGTGACTGTACAAAAATAAATGAAAATGTAAGTACAGAAAGTACGTCTAGTGTGCGGACTACGAGTAGCGGAAGAATAATTAGAACACCAGTTCGATTTAAATTGTAAACTTCTTAAGTAGGTAATTGCTCTAATTTACAATTGCAAAAAAAAAATTACAGACGTAAGTAGGTTCTGGCCTGTGGTGTGGCCCTAGAATAACACCAACCCATCTCTCCCCGTGGGTGTCGTAAGAGGCGACTAAGGGATTAAAAACACCGGAGGATGGGCAGCAGCATCTTTCCGCGTACTATGCCATCACACTGCGATCGCCAATCCGCCTGCCAAGCGTGGCGATTACGGAAAACCCCCCACGGATAAAATCCTTGGGGGAGGCCTTTGTCCAGCAGTGGACGTCTTTAGGCTGAGAGAGAGAAGTAGGTTAAGAGGTTGAAGACTAGCTGTCTTATTCATAAAAAATTTCGAGTCGCTATTAGATGGCTATTGAACTGTTAAAGTTCGGATGGCAAAAAATGTTATTCATAAACGTCCAATAGCGCTAAAATCTCCAATAAGCGTTCAATAAAGTTAAAGTAGGCCGGACCCTCCTATAAGCATCTAATAGTGAAATTTGACATTGATGACATGACAATCCATTCATCAAATTTACTGACGGACAAGAAAATATTATTTCATCTAATAAAAATGAATGCTATTATTGCGTTAAATTTAATTAATATTGTAGAGGATTTGGAAGGGCGTCAGCGGTGGAGAAAATCCTATAAGGAGCGGGTAGATTGGTTCCACCTTCCAGACATTTATTTCAAATAAAAATATAGATTCAACAAGACGACAGTGCGATCGATCATCGAATTGGTCGAAGATGATCTTGTTAGAGACACAAGGGGTGCAGGAATTTCTCCGGAGCTGCAGGTTTTAGTGGCTATAAGGTGTTGGGCTCGGCGTGAAGTAAGTAGTACATACCTACTATCTTCCCTCTTTCATTGCAAACTTTTCACTTGTGTATATGTTTACATCTAAATTACCAAATAATTCCAGGTACAGAATGATGCTGGTGATCTTCACGGCTTAAGTCAGCCAACAGTAAGGTGCGCAAGTAGCCCGCGCTATAGCACAAAGAGCTGCTTCTTACATTAAGATGCCCAGTGGCATCGAAGAGGAGCAGAGAATTATGAATAAGTTTCGTGCAATTAAAAACTTTCCTGGAGTTATAGGTGCAATAGATTGCACATATATTTTAAAAAAAATTGGGGTGAATTAGCCCAATACTATTGTGCCGTACTGGCTGATATTAGGTATACGGCAATCGTCATGCGCCCCTCGTCCCGCGCATGAGGTACACCACGGCCTCATAACTGGTGTTCCCCGTATTCCTAGACTAACATTAATATGGATAGAAGTTGGTACAGAACAACTTGATATTAACTATGAGTGGCGACTGCTCGCACTCAGGCACCCGACCGTACGCCGAGACGGATCTCAATGTCATGAGTCACAGCTCAGTGCGGGTGGCCGGGAACAAGCTCCGCTAGTACGCCACATCCCTCCCTTCTTTTAATGATTTTAATACAGACAAAGGTTGTCAATAAATTTAGTGACCACTAGTATGAAATCAAAATCAAAAGTAACCCTTTACATCAAATTTCAAATTATACAGCATCACAATTCTTAAAGCTGCAAACTACCAGCGTTTCGGAACGACCACTGCTGAGAAGAAACGCCGAAAGAAACTCATTACAGTATTGGTCCCTATTATATCATTCTGACATGACATGTTTTCTATTTTTTATTTTGATATGTTTTTACATGACGTATAAAGAACGCGAACAATCTAATAGTAATCATATAAATATCTGCATCAATAAATTTCGATTCTCATCTCGCAAATCGGGATCATTAAAATATTCTGCGACATTTCCTTTACCGAAAGTCATTTAGTTTCACAGATTTCAATCTCATCATAACCAACAAAGTTTAAATTATCAGTCAACATATCCACTTTCCCAACATCGGCCACTTTTCCTTTTTTTTTTCTTCTTATGTCTTTCGTACTATAAATTCATCCCCATGATGTCAGAGGTCGATACTAGGTTTTCAGTTAACCGAATTGTAATAATAACCACGTATCATTGTATTTATTTATATGTGGTTTCATCATTTTTTTCAAGTATTTTAGATTGGACTACCAGGTTTGATGTTTGTAGAAATAGTATTCTGTAATAATTACTACAGTTGGAAAATGAACAATGACAACTGTTACAATGTGTCAAAACTTTAAAGAAATGTCAGAAATATTGTTAGTTATTTTGGACAGGAAGGAAATTATGGATCTACATATAGCCGGATCAGCCTATAGATCATCTCTATAAAATACTATACAGATAAGGATTTGCTATCAACAAATCATGATGCGTTGTTTACAAGCAAAATCTGTTTAAAAACAACTAATAATTAATTAATCTAATTTTATCCAAGGATCAGCATTTCTAATCAACTTGGCAATACTGTCACTCTTCTGAGCAACATCTTGTCATGACTGTATAACATATTTTTTTTTTTTTTTTTTAGTTTTATTTTAGTTTTTAAAGTGATTAATTTTTCTTTATTACAATAATTATATTAATAAATTATATGTAATATTCCTATTATTGTTTATAACAATACATATTCATTGTACTTATTTATGTACCTATCAGCTGAGAAGTGACTATTCCGTATTTCTCCACCAAACTCAATTTGGCAACGAGCTTTTTGTAACTTGCCTATAGCATGCATGTTCAGCATGTAATTCGAGTTTTTAGTAATCTATGTGTATATTTTCTCTACTATACATATATTATATTACAATGCAACAACATTAATTTGCTAACATTGGTCATCACCAAGATAGCTGTCAGACATATACATGTACCTACAATATTTTTCTAACACATTTATTTTTTAAATAACAACCCAACAACATGGATTTGCTGACATTGGACGTCTTTCCAATAGTTTTATACTCGTAGCTGCTACACCACAATCATTACTTTTCTACCTTTGTGGAATAGCTGTTAAATTTATAACAGTCGTTACTTTATCCGTTATTGTCGTTACTCTTTACGAATTAGCTGTTAACAGTAGGACTCTTTTTTTTTTTTTGTAGGATAGCATACCACTAGACTCAGGTTGATTGAAAAAAATCATTTGACCCGACCGAGAAATTAACCCGGGACCACACAAGGAGGCTGTCTTTATTGTCCTTACACATTGTTTTATTGTCCACTTTTGTGGATTATTGCTGTTAACAGTCGCTTGTGTGTAGGATGGCACACTACTAGACCCAGGTCGATTCAAAAAGATAATTTGACCTGACCGAGAATTTATCCCGGGACCACACACAGAGGTCATCATTGTCCTTACACATATTTTTTCCTCACAAAACTCACGTATTGTATATTATCAATAAATATAAACTTCAATACCTGGTTGGAAGAACATTATTCCATAGCACATATTAGTATTTACTTAAATATCTATAATATTGATTTATTTAAAATTATACTTTGGTTTATAAAGGTAACTTTAGCAATTTAATGCTGATTTCTTGCAATTTAATTGCCAAGCTCGAGTAATTTAATTTATCAATAGTACAAGTAACATTGATTTGATACAATGATCTTAAATATTTTAACTGTGTTGTCGTGACAACTCTAGTGATCATTTTTTATTTAATCCGTCAATGATCTATAGAAAATAACCTCTATCTACACATTTACAATTGGAAATTTTAATTTCTTATTTCTTTCAAACACTTGGTTGACTGGAAGAAATCCCTTTTTGGGATAAGTCCGCCATTGTACGTCTCTCTTTTTGTTTCATTATGTATAAAGAGTTTACAAACAAACAAAACTAAACTATAGATAGTTTGTTTTTTCATCGT
>CM031574.1:8694516-8774516 GCA_018467065.1 Ephestia elutella
TAAATTTTTCAAAAGTTACTTATACGCTTACTCAATCAGAAGTAGGTAGATACCAACTTTTAAAATAGTCCCGCGTGATTGTTCCGATTTGACATTGACAGCTAAATATCTTACCATAGCCTTTACCTTTTAAACTTTACCATAGCCAATATTTATTTTTTAACGAATAAAGTTTCGATTCAGCGATCATCGCGAAGGTGTTTCATTGGCTAGAAAATCGATTCGATCTCAGAGCGATAATGAACTTCTGCCTATAGATTCGCTACGACGTAATGAAACTTCGTCTAAGGTGGAGGGGATTCGAATCGATGTGAACCAACCCCCCTAAGCGAGAAAACGCTTAGTTTCTGAGATATAAATGTTTATATTTGTAGGTTAAAAAAACACAATGTCATCAATATTATTGGGTAAACATGATGAATGCACTGAATCAACATTATAAAGGGGTCCTTTTATTTTTTTTTCCACCCAGCGCCTCCAAATATACTCTACAACCACATCAGCGAAGTTGGCTGGGTGGTTGTAATTATCATTTTTAAAGAAACGTTTCACAACTCTCCATTGGGACTCAATCCGTTGGGTATGAATCCTGTCTGGTGTATTAATGGGTTGTCGGGATTGACTTTTTTATGGACATACCCATGTTGCCCCAGACAATCATAAGCCCTCCAGTAGTCTGTGTGTAGTAGTGTGTGCCTTCAGCAACATGCTTCTGTATTAAAGGTACCAACACTTCTGCAGACCTTATGTTCTCCGGGCAAACTTCTAATCTTAAATCTTCACTGCTATCTTCTATCAGATCCAGAATCCAATGGCCCTCGATACGACGTCCTAAAACAAAGACAACCAGCCCTCCTCTGACTTCTCTGGGTCTTCATGAAGCACATCCAAGTAGCTTTTAAGGTGTGCAAAGCAGTACATAATATAAAAGACTCGTGGCATTGATATTTTCACATTTTCGAACCACGTTCCTTTACCTCGGAGCCACCCTTGGCCGAGTTGTTGTATTCAATCGTTTTTTTTTTTTTTTCTATTTTGAGTAATTAATTCTTCTTTTGGGTTAACTTCATTCTCAATGGCAAATTGACCACATTGCTCTCGACTTGAAAGTTCACGCACGAGTTTGCTTATATTCCACATTGCAGCAATTTCACCCGCGTAGAGATATCGTATTTTCTTTTCTGCCCACTCTTTCCGGATGGTCATAAAAAAAATAACATGGCATTTATCACAATATTCCGATTTTTGAGATCTCGATGTGTCAATAGGGTGTGTAAAGAAAACAAAATTAATGATATGACTATTTATTTACCAAAGATACATTTATAAAGGTATACTCCTGAGGTGTGGAGGTACGTGACCCTTATATAAAAGGGTATTTGTTATAATCTAATTAGTTACATAGTTATATACAAAATAAAAAATAGAACCTAATTTAAGAGTAACTATGTATAAAAAAAAAACGTTTAAAAGGAAAAAAAAGGAAATATGTCATACTTTCGTATAAACCAACCATGGTGACGGGCATATATTAAAATCTTTTCGTGTGAAATTTACAAATTCTTTTAAAAAGCTCCATGACTCATTGTTCTTATCTATTTTAGTGTTAAGGGAGGTAATAGCGTACCGCCATCTATTTATAGGCATTATTTTTTTGTATCTCTTCCACATTGCAAATTTTTACCTCTACATAATATTTTCCCTCCGCTTTCTTACTTACCTGTCTCGAGAACCGTGTCCGAAGTCTAATACCGTGAGACCTAAGGTATTAGACGGAAAGTTTAGTGCACTGGACAGGTTTTTCCTACCACCAGTCAAGCAAACTCAAAAGAATGATCAGTAAACTGACGGCGAAAGGTGTCTTAGCCGTAGTAGGAGGTATGGCGGACGGCGAAAGGATCCGTCAAGATCATAGATATCTGAATATACCCGGTTAGATCGGTAGCCGGGCAAAATTAGTTTGAGTTCCGATGTCTCCAGTAGAATTTACACTTACATGCACAAAAAAATAAAAACACAAGTTACACGCACACAGCAACACAATATTTTACGCACACATACTAAAAGGGCCAATGGGAGTGCCACGCAAACATTCGTTTATGCGCGTAAATACGCGCTCACACATTCAACAAATTTCACTCTTACGCTAGTGATTGACAGTCGATAAACTATTATATCGATGTCTAATTTCTTGCATTTTTTTTGTAAGAAAAATGTGTAAGAAACAAATAGTCTTTATTTTCAGTTCGTAGAAGAAATGTTTATTTCAAAAAAAGGAGCAGGTTCTCAATTCGACAGGTCACGTGATTACTCCATCAATTGTGGACTGATTTTAATAATTCTTTTTTGTTTGGTAGGTCATAATTAAAAGGTGTGCTCATAAAAATTTTATCTTAATCTATTCCATTTCGATATAAACTGTGCAGGTAGTTTTTATTTTTAAAGAAATGCTACAAAACAGAAAATCACTCAACATGATTTTCACTGAGCGTGGCCTCTTTGTTCACAAGTAATGTTTTTGGTGGTGAACAACATTGTAGGGAAATAAAACAAAAAACATTTTATACCAAATTTAGTCTCATTTAATAAAACAATAAAAACTTATTTTTGCACCCGTGGACTTAGCGTGCCTTAAACAAGATATTGTGCTCGTTTTTTGTTGGCCACCAATTGGGTCATCTTCCAGTTGAATTTATCCATTTTTCTTTTATAGTTTTTTCAGTTGGAAACCTAGAATAAAAATAAATAGTAAATAAAAAATACAAATAATTTCCAAAAACCGAACAATCTCGACTTGAAATGAAATTAAAGTAAATAGAAAGTTGTCGTCAAAGTTAAAAAATATATCATAATACATAGATATTATAATAATTCAAGAAGGCAGTGTGGCCTACTTGAATATTTAAAAATATAAGCACCGCGAATTACTATCGATAATGCCACGATACTAGGTGCATCCCTAACTCACGACGCTAACCAGCGGCCGTACTACGCAATCAGTTTGGGTACCGCACAATTCATTGGCGCCATATTCATTGCGTGGCTTAAACAGTTTCACTACCGCAAATGAAAGACATTACGCGCAATGTAATACATTCACTCATTTGATTCTATTTTCCGTCGCAATGTAGCTGGCCAGAAATTTCCGGTGCCATTTTTTCTAAATTTTTAGTTTTTGCTCAAAAATGCATTAAAACACAATATTTATGGTACTTACTTATGATAGGTGATTCCGTTATGTTTCAGGCTTTTTATCTGAACTTCTATTTTTGCACACAATCACTGCACAACACGGCATTTTTTAAAAAATCCTCACGCGTTACGCGGATGCGCATCAACTTCCGACTGACCGCGTTTTGGGGCAATATGATCGTTTTGATCATATTGCGTTCCCGGCTGCCACGCCCCCAGGCTTACTCTTTCCATCTCTATGGTCAAGATCCACGACAATGAAACACGACGATTGTCTGAATACCAAAGAGATATTATAACATTACAAAGCTATTTAAATTTAAATTATCTACATGTGTGTGTATGTAAATTAAACATTCTTTATTTGTGTACATAAAGTAATAGTAGCAGAGCAGCGGATTTTATGATTATTTGGGCTAGCGCCGGTCAATGACTGCTCTGCTGTCTATTGTTTGCATATTGACGTGAACATGCACTTTATCACTATACATACGGGTTAACTTTCTTAAGTTTAGTATACATGTTGCGAGAATTACAAAAAAATCTTGATTTTTTTTTAATTTTCCGTACATTGATTTTTTATTCTTTGTTTATTCCGCGCAGCATTTTTAATTTTGGCTTCTTAAACTTTTCTGGGTTGTTGGCCCGCATTCGCTCTCGATACAACTTCTGTTTTACCGCCGCCGATAATGCCATCAAAAAAGTAAAATAAACTAAATTGTTTTCAATCGCCAGGATTTAATTCAATAATACTACTTTAATTTCAAACAAGGTTCCGCCTGCGGCTTCGCCCGCGTATGTTTCGGGTTCATAATGGAATTCAGAACTATATAATGGGAGGACAGTTATTTTTTGCTAAACAGACAATTTTTGGCGGCCATACTCACGTACGTGGTATGGCCGCCAAAAATTGTCTGTTTATTGTCATGGCCGGCGCCGGCGGCGGGGACTCGGAGCGGGTTGGATCCGTGATGTCGCAGCGGCGGCGAGCGCGCATTGTTATGATGGCGTATTACAACCTAACTTAACAATACAAAAAAATGTTACTAAGTATTAAAAAAAAATGTTTAAAAGGATTAAAATCAAATAGTCTTCCAACCATGGTGACTGAGCATTTATTAAAATCTTTTTGTGTTAAATTCACAAATTCTTTTAAAGAGCTCCATGACTCGTTGTCCTTATCTATTTTAGTTTTAAGGGAGGTAATAGCGTATCGCTATCTGTTTATAGGCATTTTTTTTATCTCTTCCGCATTGTAAATTTTTACCTGTACATAATTTTTCCCTCCGCTTTCTCGTTTACCTGTATCGAGAACTCTTTTGTATCTCTTCTCATCAGGCTCGAAATTAAATTAAATTCGAAATGGTGGCAGGCGAATGCGGTCGTATTGTTTTTATTTTATTTTATTAAGAAGATTAACAGCGTTACAATAAATGTATACAAGTACTTAATATTTAAATGCCGATAACAAATCTTCATAAATTGAAAAATATTATAACTTTATAATGCCAGAAGTGTTACAAATAAAAGTTGTGAAGCTATCTGCTCAACAACTAGCAAAGTAAACATATGTAAAGTAGTAGACTAAACATATTAAATTACAAATTATAATACTATGTGGTGATGAGTCCATCACATCACGCACATCATCATTGCAACCTGAAATATCATAAACTTATGAGAAGTAAGAATTAGCCACCGTACGCTTTATTAAGGAGGAGGAGAAGTATTAAATAGATCAAAATCAAATTCATCTATATAATTGTTACATGTGTCACAGCCACGAATTAGAAAAGAATTATGTCTATAGTTCGTACTCACTAGAGGTAAATACAGAATAGGTCTTTTACGAAATCCAAGTAAATTTGTGCGTAAACAGAGTTTACCTAATAATTCAGGACAGTCAACCATTCCACTTGCAATCTTACTTACAAAACAAACATCACTAATTTCACGCCGTAAGCTTAAAGGCAGTATATGATATTTGCGACAACGTTCTTCATAACTGTTACATTTTACTTTAGCTTTATAATCTAGAAAACGCAAGAATCTTTTTTGAATATTTTCAATACGATCAATGTACACCTGATATTGCGGGTTCCACACTTGAGAAGAATATTCCAACAGGCTCCTAACATAGGCACAATACAATATTTTTATAGACTTGATAGTTTTTGAAATCTTTAGATATTCGCATAATGAAACCCAGAGACCTAGTAGTCCTGCTAACTATCTGGTCAATATGTTTATCAAATATAAGTTTATGATCATGTATAACTCCCAAATCTCTAATATGATTCACCCTCGAAAGTGATTCTCCCTGCAATTTATATTGAAAATTTACATTGTTAGATTGGCGTGAAAATGTCATACAGAAACAATTTGTTACATTCAGATTAAGTCTATTTTGAATACAATTCTCTCAAACAAATTAAGATCGTTCAACCGCATCAGAAACATCTTTTATGGTTTTTAAAATTTTCATGTCGGGTTCTGCAAATAATATAATTTTGGAATTCCTAAATGCTATTCTTATATCAATAATGAATATCTCTCTCTCAGCCGAAAGACGTCCACTGCTGGGCAAAGGCCTCCCCCAAGGATTTCCATAACGACCGGTCCTGCGCTGCCCGCATCTATGCGCAACCCGCGACGTTCACCAGGTCGTCGGTCCACCGAGTGGGAGGCCTGCCAACACTACGTTTTCCGGTTCGTGGTCGCCACTCGAGAACTTTTCTGCCCCAACGGCTATCTGTTCTACGAGCTATGTGCCCCGCCCACTGCCACTTAAGTTTCGCGATTCTGCGGGCTATGTCGGTTACTTTAGTTCTCCTACGGATCTCCTCATTTCTGATTCGATCACGCAGGGAAACTCCGAACATAGCGCGCTCCATCGCCCTTTGGGTGACCTTGAGCCTTCTTATGAGGCCCATAGTAAGCGACCACGTCTCCGTTCCGTATGTCATTACTGGCAACACACACTGGTCAAAGACCTTAGTCTTGAGACACTGCGGTATTTTGGACGAGAAGATATCGCGAAGCTTCCCGAACGCTGCCCAGCCGAGTTGGATTCGACGGTTGACCTCTTTCTCGAAGTTGCACTTACCTAACTGAACTGTTTGTCCCAGGTATACATAATTGTCAACAACTTCGAGTGTAGAGTCTCCAACCTTTAGAGGAGTGGGTGCGACACGGATATTAGACATGATTTTCGTCTTGTCCATGTTCATTTTTAGACCCACTTGTTGAGAGGCTCTACAGAGGCCATCGAGCATTGTGCCTAGGTCTTCCAAGGTCTCAGCCATGACTACGATATTGTCAGCGAATCGAAGGTGAGTGAGGTACTCGCCGTTGATATTGATACCGAGTCCGCTCCAGTCCAGAAGCTTGAAGACATCTTCCAGGGCGGCGGTGAACAGTTTCGGAGATATCACGTCTCCCTGTCTCACCCCTCGCTGCAACTGGATATGTTTCGAGCCTTGATCCTGGAGACGGACCGACATGGTGGCGTTTTCGTACAAACACTTCAGCGCTTCGATATATCGATAGTCAATTTGGCACCGTTGGAGAGACTGTAGCACAGCCCAGGTCTCGATCGAATCGAAGGCTTTCTCGTAGTCCACAAACGCCAAGCATAAGGGCTGATTATACTCCTCAGTCTTCTGTATAATCTGCCGCAGCGTATGTAAGTGGTCTACGGTACTAAAGCCTTTTCGGAAACCGGCTTGTTCGGGAGGCTGAAGTCGTCGAACCTGCGAGCGAGACGATTCATAATGACTCTCGAAAACAGTTTGTAGACATGGCTCAGAAGTGAGATAGGCCTATAATTCTTCAATAAGGTTTTGTCGCCTTTTTTGAAGAAAAGTACCACCACACTTCTGTGCCATGCCGTAGGCGTTTGTCCCTCGAGTATGACGGAATCGGAATAGCTTCTGAAGAGCTTTTAATACCGGTGTTCCACCTGCTTTCAGAAGCTCAGCCGTGATTCCATCATCACCCGGTGCCTTATTGTTTTTTAACTGTTTGAGAGCCATTATTAATCTCTGTATAGGCTGACGTCCGGTATATCTTCGGTGTAGTGTCGGGTCAATCTGGCTCTTGGATCTTTGGCCAGATTACTGACAGGTGCGCGTACGCTGGTGTATAATTGTCCGTAGAACTTCTCAACCTCTTCCAACAGCTCTGGCTTCGACGAAATGATTCTTCCATCCTCAGTCTTCAGCTTGGTCAGTTGGCTTAGACCAACAGACAGATCCCTTGCAAACACTTTTTGAGCTTTTGAATAATGAATATAATGAAAAGCAAAGGCCCTAAAATAGACCCTTGCGGTACACCTGACAGTATTGATAACCAATTAGACGTGAATCCATTTAAGACTACTGCCTGACTGCGATTTTCGATGTAAAGAAGCAAACCAGCGATACAAGTCGCCGTGTATACCTGTAGCTGCAAGTTTATGGAGCAAAAATGGAATGATCAATACGGTCAAAGCATTTTTTGGTAGTCTGTGTATATGACATCAACTTGAGCCCCTTTATCCATTGAGTCACTTATATAATCATTGGCGAGAATAAGATTTGTAGTGACAGATCGATCCTTAGAAAACCATGTTGATTCACATCAAGTATATTCTGAATAGCAGCATAAACTTCATCATAAAACAATCCTTCAAAAAATTTTTGCAAACAGATAATTTGGATTGTTTTCTGTCCTAGTTGCTATTTATTGAATGAGAGGATATTGTCGTACTGTCGTGGTACTTAATGTTTCTCGTTGGTTATAAGTGACGGTTTCTCGGAGCAATAACTAGATTGTGTTATCGTACTCAATGAGGGAGTAGTGTTTCTTTGTGGTTATGAATAGTTGTGGAGCTAGCGAGAGAATAGTGTCTGGTTTCTACATCGAAATACAACCAGTGCATTAGTACATAATATCTCGTTAGGTTTCTACTGCTAAGTAATATCAGGTATAAGACGATTTAGTCTTTACCTTTTCATTTCCATCACTACAGCGTCGTGGTCAGATGGTGGACGTGGAGGACTCAAGGATTCAGTTACAATAAACAAACCTTGACTAGCACGCGGGTAAGCTACGGACAACATCGCCCTCGAAATACCAGGCTTTATTTGTACCACAACTTAATCTAACATAGAACCTTGGCTTTTTGTGTATTGTTACAGCTTCAGCTGGAACCACTGGAAACTGCGACGAACTTGCGTATTCGATGATTTATACCTTTTTATAGTGTACGTAACTGGACCGATTGGAGTCCAATTATTCTTTAATCTAGTCCAGAGGTTCCCAAAGTGGGCGATAACGCCCCTTGTGGGCGCTGCAGGTCTCAAGGGGGCGGTAAGAGACCCAGAAAGAAAATGTTTTTTTTTTTGCTAGGAGCTTTATTTAGCTAGAGGCCTCTTAAACAACGACTGCAAGAGCTCTCGACTCTCAACAACAACTTGTGAACATCAACTAATATGAATAAAAAGATTGCTCAAACTCGGTTCTATATTTTTCTCCGCGTAGTTCATATATCTGTCCTATTTTATTGAATATAGAAAAAAATAAAATCATGTCAATCGGTCGCTCCGTTTTGTAATTAAAGTAGACACAAACAAACAAATAAAAAGGCAACAGACACACTTTCGCATTTTAATAGTTATTAGTACTCGTAGATATCTATCATGTTTTAACAAGTTTTTGTTAAATAACCCGAATTGTGCATTACTGTATCAGTTTGCTGGTTCATTGAATACTTGTTCGGACTTGTTGAGTACGATTGAGCGTCGAATGAGATAAGGTCACAATCATTAATTAATTTAATTTGAAGTTATAGTGGTTTTTAAAAAGGTGAAAAAATGGGGGCGCTAAAAAAATATTTATTCTCAAAGTGGGCAGTAGACAAAATAAGTTTGGGAACCGCTGATCTAGTCTTATGATGAATAAGAGAAGTAGAGCTTCGAATTCTTTTTAATTTCCCTATATTTACATCATTAAAATATAACCTTATCCGTAGAGGTCTTCTGTCACCAGTCTTTTTATTAACTGCGAACTCAATGGCAGTCAACATCTCCAGAAGATCCATTTACTAATCCATCTGATGTATCTATGTTAACTGTCATCATATATTTTGCTCTAACATTTAATAAAATATTTTTAGGTAGACCATACGTTTGTTGAGTTGGCAACTTGGCTACAGTATCTAAAGCTTTGGCTCATAGACAAATTAGGTTCACCACTCACACTATCTACAGCCCCAGATAATTCTCCTTCAGAATTCATCATTGACAGAACTCGCTGATATATCTAGCGAAAGTGATTTTCTATATTTGTATGTTTATTTGTAAGTTACCTCTTCACGCTTTAACTACTGAACCAAGAACCAATCTTCTTGAAACTTCGCATACACATAGGAGTACTGAGAGGACATAGGATACCTTTTATCCCGAAAGAGGGTTCCTACGGGAAGACAAATTTCACACGGGCGAAGGCACGGACGAAGCTAATCCATATTTATAAAGTGTGTGCTAATCTAACCATACTATGATGTGTGTTTGTATGTTTGTCTGTATTTCACGTCGAAACGGAGCGACGGATTAATGTGATTTTTGTGTGTAGATAGTTCGAAGGCACTTCATGACGTAGGCTACTTTTTATCAGCTAGTAAGTAATAAACTGTTAAATTTTAGATTTTTTCTGCGCGTATTTACAGCGGATGTTATTTGTTTTGGTGTTTACTTCTTGATTCGTAAATCCCTTGTGGAGGTTATGAATAAGGCGCTGTATTGCCGCACTTCAGGCATCCTTGTTTTTGTATTCTGTTAATCACACGTTTTACAACATTTCCTCTGCTTTAATTCTTTCTCACTGTGTACCGTTCACTCCACTTTTTTTTAGTAGTTGCCATTTTGTTTTCATAAAAATGATCCGAGTGCACTCGAAAAATAGAGCCCGATTCTACTCGGATTGCGTGTTTTAGCGATGATACTGATACGAGTAGCGTCCGAGTAGACATCGGAATGCACTCGGTCCGAGCCAATACTGACTGTGAAAACCCGGCTTAAATTAAAGTTTGTATGAATGAAAATCTAAAAAGAAAAACTCGACTTTACGTCGTCAAAAAATTAAAGTCCTTGTATGATCGGAATCAAGTCGTCAGGGACCTTTACTTTGACGAAAATTCAGGTATTCTGCTTTCGGGAGCTGAAGAGCGTCCATTTGTCTACACCAGCCCAGGGTTTCATGCGATGGAGAATGGTGTGTAACTGTTCCAGCGTCCCGCTTCTGGCCGGTAGGAAGATGCCGCACTTTGTTTTCTTCGGTAGGTCCTTTTGGGATACTACCTAAGCGGCTGCTTGTTTGAGGCGGCAGGGAGACTTGACACCCCCCCTCTAGCCAGGATCTGGTAGCTTCGTCTAGGCATATGAGTCTAAGCACGCCATCTGCGATGACGGGCTTACCCCCAAATACTGTTACTACCATCGATTCCTCTATGCTCACCTGTAACTTCCGAGTTCGTCCGGACTCAGATCCGACCTATTGGCCGTGGTTACCGCCACTTGCAGGTCTGTCTGGACGACGTATGTAGTCCCGCTCTTGCGTTATGCAGTGTCTAACTTCACCTTTTTCGTCTCACCTCTGGGGGAGATGGTGTCGTCAAGACGGGTGCGCTTGGAGGATTGGGACTTTGTAGGAGTCTGCTTTGGCAGGGGCTAAGCTGCTGTTCTGGGCCGGACTGATGCTTCTTCAGCCGTTGTTGCTGCCTCCGCGGATGTTGTCCTCTTTTTTTGGGATGTTATTTCGATCCCCCTTGCGGAGTTTCGAGTAAGACCACGTCTGCCCTCCGAGGAGGAAGGCGCGAGTGTAAGTTTTGGTAGACGGCGCGTTTGTCTCATTTTCGTGAGAAATTGAATATTCGACGGGTGCTCGACGATATGCTTCGTAACGCGTTTGGTGCACGACTGATTGCCGTGTCTATTCAACCGCCTACCAGTGTTATGGACCAATGCAGGTTGCGACCGCTTCGCTTGGTTCCGGTTGCCCTTTCCTTGTGCCGCGTCACTTCCTGCCAGGTCTCTACTAGGATCCCAGAGCTCGTAGGACCGATTTGTCTGTCGTGTAAGTTTGGACGGGCCAGGGGCCACGTTTGTGTGTTTCTCCTCACCCGAGAGAGAGGAGGTGTGTGGTTGGGTTTTTTTGACTGAAGTAGATACTTCAGAGTTTCTGAGACACTGTTACATAGATATGTAACAGTGTAATTGTGATTTCACCCCTCAGGCTCACCAACCTCCACCGAGTCCTCATTCGGGGACACAACCTCGGTTTGTGCCAGTGTTTGGGGTATAGCACCCCAAGACTCAACCGCACAAGTCTGCACAGCACTAGATTCCATCGCCCAAAAAATAAAGACCATGGGATCGAGCACCTCCGACTACCGACCAACAAACCCCGGGCACTCGCTTGGCGGCCATCAGACTGGACACCGCAGCCGATTGAATGATGCTAGCTAGGCAAAGTCCCCCCGTTTTATTTCAATCCAGGGCCGAAGAGGTGTGTTGCTTTAGCAGGGTTTAAAAATACACCCTACCCGAGGCTAAACACATATTGTTCATTCATCTTTTGGATAATGGTCGTAAACAGATGCATCACAAAAATCACACCGAAAGAGTAAATTATTAAGCAGAATTTTTATGTCGTTTTTGCTCATTAATAGAGAAAATGAGAGGGTCGAATTCCTTTATCAGTGATTTGTTAAATTTTAATTACACTCCCAACACTTATTGGATACAACGAAATGTGTGGCCATGGCCAATTCAAACTATAGTAATAATATTGGAGCAAATCATCTTTTGTTGATGTTTTATCAATGTCCACTGAAAATCTGGAAGCGTCTTCAAAGATTGTTGCAGAAGTTGTAAATATGTAAAAAAATAAAATATAATTAAAATACATTTAATATAAACTCAAAACAACAATACAAACGTAGCTACAGTACCTATCTAGCTTGAAGACTCAATTTGTTTTGATTAACGTTAAATTGGGTTACGTGGAAGTAATAACCAAATGTGTAAAAACATTTTTTTTTACATTAAATAAGTATTTGAAAAACTAATAAAAACCCCTGATACATGAAACGGTCCCATAAAATATATGTAGTTTTTAATAAATAATATATACCAAGTCTATCATTCAACAGTTTTAGTCTATGGTTCAAAAGAATTTTAATTTTATATTTGTCTATGGCGTTGTGTTAACACTTGCTAATGCTGGGGAATTATAATAGTTGTCCATCCACAGCGTATATCCTTTGTTTTCGAGGCCTTTGATAAGCCTCAAAACTATGGCTGGTGTCAATGTTTTTAATATATCTTCAAGCTGCTGCACGGGAACCTTTGATATGGATCTCAAACTGCTACAAATAGCTGGTTTGAGATTCACAGACCTGAAATTTTTTTTATCCCATTTTTTTTTTCATTTATTAATTTATGCGCTTTACAATATTTACAATTTAGCATTATACAATGTTACATAAACCAGCTTGCAATGCTCGCAGCTTTGTTGGGAATAAGTACATTTATATCTAAACGACCCTTCCACAACAAAATAGACTTATCTAAGGATACATTTTACCCTAAAACGTAATTACCCTGGAATTTTAAATTAAGGTGGGTCAATTTAAAAAAAAATGACTTTCGAGTAGCTTAGTTCTGCAGCATACATGTCGTCATTGTTTCTGAAGTGTAAACATTTCGACATGTATGCTGCAAAACCAGGCGTAATCAAAATTCCAGCGGATGTCTTAAACACAACTTTTTAATACTGACCGCATCGCAATCAGTATACTGAAAAAGACAGAGTTCTTTGATATCGGTGTCTTTCCACCGACAAATCCTACTCTCGGGTTTGAGGGTAGTACATTGCTCCATCATAGAGGCCACCTTTTGCTGCGCGTACCGATTGGTCTCCTCTACTATGACCGACATGACCACATTTTCCATATGTTTTATCATTTTGAGATGTACCTCTTATTTGATCTCTGGGCACTGTAGACTAGGTGGGTCACTTTTGTATGGAGAAAAAAAAAAGAATTTTATTTTAATTTGAAATAGCGAAAACTTAGTGTCATATAGCTGTATGAAGTTATAAAAAAAGTTTCATGACAATTAAAAAATATCATTTGTCTCCGGATTGACCTTGAAATATCAAATAATGATGATTTTTTTCCAAATTTTTAAAAATTTACTATTCATTTATTTTGTGTTACAAGATATAATTAATAAAACTAAACATATATAAGCTATATTTATTGAAAAAAAAATAAGTTTTTGCCTTATAAAACACAACAACAACAATTAAGGGGTAGTAGAATATACACAAAAATCCTTTTTACTGTCAAATTTCGGCATAAGTTTTCGCGACTCAATCTTACGGTTTATGAAGCCTTCTCGTGCAGACTTAAATTTGTCATTTGAAAATCTTGGTGACGTCCTTGACTCACGGATTTGTTGAATTATACCTTTGCTACTCAGTTCTAATTCTTGAGCTTCCTGCCGTGCCATTTCTAGTGACTTCGCTAGTTCAATAGCCGGTTCCAATGTTTTAGGTTTCTCCTGAAGGCTTTTTTTTTTATTTATTATTTTGGTTAAGGTTCCAACTGAAAGTTAAGTTATGTTTAGGTCTGTTATGTTTTAGGTTTGTTTCATCTTCTGCTTGAAGCCTGTTAAATAATTAATGTCCTGATATGAACTTTTGGTAGGAAATATCCATCAAATAGTTTCACTAATTCGAGAAAGGTAATCGTATCAATGTCCTTCCCAAAAGAATAGAATGTGGTTAAAGCGTCTTCTCCGATAAAATGGAGTAATATTGCAACTTTACGAGAATCTTTGGCCTCCTACCTCCTACGTAGTACGTACACCTTACCTAAATAACAATAAAATAAATGGTAACCTGCATAAATAAATGACAATCATGAATAATAATTTTTATTTTTTCATTAAGCGATATCCGAAAAACATAAAAATGTTGAGTGTATCATCATTAAGACGTGATCTTAATTTATTGCAGAATATTCTAGTCGTGGAAAAGGCTATTTCGGTTTCCACACTGGTCGGCGGAATGGCTAGCAACCTCTTTAAAACCTTTTTATAAATTTCTTCACAACCCCACCGTTTTCAAAAAGTGCCATTTCCACATGTATTATAGCAGGTTAATAAACCCTGCTGCTTGAACTCGACGGCTGCTGCTGAAGAGTATCGGCGCTGTTAGTTTTGTTTTGTAGAGCTCTGAAAAGAGCTGTTGTAAAAGCTCTAAAAAGAGCTGTGATGGCACACTGAAGAGTTGATTATATGATCATACCAAAGGATTTGTCATATCCACTAAAGCTTCGTCGATCTTCATTTCTGTTTCTTCCTTTATCGCTGATTCTAATAAAAAAATTTTAATATATTAAATTTTGCATACTTATGCCTGATGTGGGATATATATGGATCCGAAGTTATTAGAAAATTATGAAGAATGTCTTCATTATTCTGAATCCTTCCCATTTGCCGAGTGTGTTGCTCTCTTGTATTTCTGAATTCCTTATTTCTTGCTTCGGATGCTTCTTCCATTATTCCAATAGGCAGACAAGAGAAATGTCGGCAAATATCAGCCCCATGTATGAGCTTGTACAAACTTGCTGGCATATTGTACCATGGATAGTGGTGGAGAAAAAGTTCAGCTGTCTCTCTGCAATATTCCCGGAATTTCTCAATGTTGATGGCGTTCCCAGAGGATATGAGTTGCAAGATAGCAGCGAAATGCTTAATGAGATTCTCATCAATCTCTGCTCTGATACATTAGCGCAGGGAAGGTCGTATTTTTTCTGCATACACTACGGACAAGGAACTGGCGACCATCGATTGTTTTTAAGCACCCGGCGCATCCATTTTTAATAAAAGTCAATGCTAATTGTCTTGATAAACAAAATGTCTTGGGATAAAAAATATAATGGTGAGCGCAGAATAACGTATGCCCCCGCTTCGGACTTGAACTCGGACACTTGAGCCGAGGGTTCTACCGCTGAGCCATTTACGATTTGAGAGAACTGGCGAAAGTTATCTAGAGCTGTCAACTGGGTATTTAAGTTGAGGATCGGTAAGTCATGGGAGCGATGACCTATGCCACCGCCCGCCTCGGGAAATATCACTGTTTTGCTGTGTTCACGTTGCAAATATCATTCACTTTTACGTAAGAATTACTGCATATGAATATAAAACACTATCACTAATCGATAACTTTTGCACAGAGCAATAGAATAATGTAACTTTTATGCTTAAATTCGTACTAAATATATTATAATATAATTAAATTAAAAACACGAGAGCTTCTTAATCACGTCCGGTACGGCTGAGATCGCACCGCGCACCCCGAGTAATCTAAGGGCGCACTTCACGTATTCTCTGAAAAAATTTCTTGCTGTGTTGCCATTGTTCGTAGTTCCGAAGCCCTGTTTAACGATATCTACCCAGAGGGCCATCTGCTCTTTGAATTGTTGTTGCGTGAAATCCTTCCTTGTTTTCTTGAGGTTTTTATTTTCACCTCGTGCACACCACATCTCGAAGTCCATATTAGAAGATATGTGCAATAGACACTCCATGCATGTGATCCACATGTGACGTGTTGAGAGTCCGTACTGGTACACCTCATTCCGAACTGGTCTTGAGAATACTTCTGGTAAGTTATTCATTTCACTTGGTTTTGCCAGACATATATTGGAAGTCGCTGTAGATGGAGTATCGGTGATGATTGTAGCTATCTTGCCTAATCATAAGGTCTTAAGTGCAATCACTTCTTTAATCAATTAGTATGATAAATTCTGACTGCAGAATTGGATGTTACTGTACCTGCAACTTTATTGTCAGCAACGTCAAAATAGATTAACTTGGGCAGCAATAGTATATTTTCGTAAGTTTTAGAGCCTTCCAGCCAATCAGTATATATATTATGTTAAAATGACTTAGATATTCATAAGGGGGCTAATCTCGTGTGTGATGAATTTGTTATACTCAAAAAAAATATACATTCACCATTAGACCATTCCATTGTTTATAAGTACAGTAGCGTAAACGTCATATGATAATATGACGTTACTCTCATTAATATATTATACATACAACTTCTTTCATAAAAAATAATTTTCTGCCTGTTGTCGACTGTACTTATAAACAATGGTGTGGTCTCACGGTGAATACAAAAATTATTTTTTTCGAGTATAACAATTTGACTACAAGCGAGATCGGCTACGTGTGGAACCCAAATAACGGGTTTTGGTTGGGGCTGCTAATGTTGAATGTAAATAGATAGTAATGAGACAATTGATGACAATCACTATAAGTAAGTATGTTATGTATTTAACCTAGTACAGTTTTTTAATTAATATTAATAATACTTAAAAACAAAATCTTCATCTGCCTGATTATGTCCTTCATCCTCTTGATCTTCGTCTGTGCTAAAAGAAATGTCTTCTGAACTTTGTTCGTCTTCATCAAAATATTTTAAATTTTGTCGTACTGTGATGAGCTTTTCCACGCGATCTTTGAAGTCTGTTTCGGGACTTTGTGTGAGTATTTGCAAATAAACTCCAGTTTCTTTCTGCAGCTGTGGAACTCGGCGGAATGCATAGAAGTCTGCAAGCGATAGCAAACAGTGGTTGCTTTGATGCAAAACTCTGCCACCATAAATGCGGTGCGACTGTTTCCGTGGTAACCCACGCCGAGCGGCACTTAGCAAAGTAGGCAGTTTTGGTTTTAAATTCTGCCACATTCCTCATTATTGCCACTGGGTCTTTGCCAAGAAATCGTGCTTGATCATATATAAAGTTATTGGCATCAGCCTCCTGATCGCTGTTTAAGCCAGAACCCAAGAACTTGGGGTCGAGTAAATTTGCAGCCAGATGAATAGGTTGCACACAAAAGTTTTTCCGTTTTATAATTATTATTGCTTCTCTAATGACTTCTTTCTCAAAATCTTGGAATAATGAACCATGTAGTTCATCTTCAATTGATGCTTCTAATTTCATAAAAGTGACAGGCACTTCAGATATTCTGGCATTGTCAGATTCCGATTTAGTAATTGCTTCTGATATTGGTTTTAATACTTTTATTATATCTTTTACGGCAACCCATAATTCATCTTCTAATAAGGCAGTCATAATATCACCTTCAATATCGATATCATCAGCAACAGCCAAGGTCTTCAGAGCTTCTTTGTTGAAATCGAGTGATTCCAAAGATAAAACAATACTGTTCCATCTTGTTTTACATGGAAGTTTAAGTGTTTTTTTTAGAGTTTCGTAAAGCGTAGTTTGTATTTTCTCCAAATATGCCAAAGCTTTATGTTTATTCTTCACATATTTAATAATTTTAGTTACTTTATCAACAGTATTTTTTAAAGTATGAATTTTTTCGATATCCTTATAAATTACTTAGAGAGTTCAAATGAACAATCTGTGCATCGATGGACAGAGAGAGGTTATCTTCTTAACCAAGGAGTGTTGTACAGGTTCGTAGAAGAGGTAGAGTCAGAAGAGCCTCAGTTGGTTGTATCGGAGAGCCTGCGGAGTAAGGTAATGTATGAATGTCATGATGCCCCAACCGCTGCTCATGGAGGTATTCAGCGGACTATCCATCGGATATCTCAACAGTTCTATTTCCCCGGTATGAGGCTGTTAAAGCTAGTTTAGCTTTTTTATTAATAGATGGCGTTGTATATTTACATTTATTTCTAAATCGCGCTATGACTTCGTTTTTACTAATAATAGCCTTGTAAATCGATTCAATAAAATTATTCCTCGTTCCTGAGCAGTTTTATTCAGAGTTCAACCGTAGACTGTGCCGCCACCTGGCGAGTTGGTTTTGGGAAGTTTTTCCATAGTCCTTCGTAGTTCGGATTTATTTCTAACTTGTGCAAGTGGCTGATAAATACGTCACAGTGTCGTCACCACCAGAGTGGTAGAGTTTTTGGAAAATCTGACGTCATCAACTTGACGTCACGGATCACTGGAGGTTTGTGGCAAAAAGTTCATAGAGTGGAAGTCAAACTGTGAGTACTCTTTATTGTCTTTGTAAAATTCAAGAGGAATCAGAACATAGAAAAAATAGTGGTAATCATAGACTTAGAAAAATTTGGAATAGAATTTCATAGACTTAGAATAATTTCGCAAAAAGTGTTTATACGGGGAATCCACGCCGGTTTGACTATAGATTGTCAAACACTTAGCAAATTTTGGAAAGAAAATTCTTGGACATAGAATATTTTTGAAAATTTGAATTTTGATATCTAATATCAAACATGGATTCTTATGTCAGTATTCAAGAAGATACACTATTGAAAATTAAAAAAGCGAAATCTAATTTCAAAAAAATCACCTATAGATAGAATTACTACTTCATATTTGGAAACGCGGTTAGAAGCTTTGGAACAATATTGGTCATCCATTTTGCGAAACTCACAAAAGCATTATTTCGGAATTTGATATTATTGAATTAAATGAAATCGACTTATCATACCAACGATGTCTATGATCAGGTAGAAGAACTTTACATTAATTATAAAAGCGATTTAAAGGAATCGTTGTTAAAGTTGACACCTAAGGCAGATAGCGTCGTCATCAAAAGTGAAATGTCTTCATCGAAAGCTGGTTCATCTTATTCTATCAAATTTCCTAAAATGGATATACCAATGTTCAGCGGCAAATATACCGAGTGGACGAGCTTCCGCGCATTATTTTTGTCTATCGTCGAAAACAACAAGCAATTGGATGATTTACAAAAATTGCACTATTTGAGAAGCCGTTTGACAGGTGAAGCCGAGCAGTTACTGAGACATGAAGCTATTACTGCACCTAATTATAAAAAATGTTGGAAAAAATTGGAAGAACGTTTCAATGATAAGCGCTTTTTGGCCAATGAGATTTTAAAACGATTTGTCAACCAAAAGCCTGTCAACTCAGAATCGGCCAGTGCTATTCGAGAATTGCTCAATACAACCGAAGATTGTATAAGTGGACTTACTGGTTTAGATTTTGATGTTAGTTCTTGGGATATAATTGTTACGTTCATTGTATTTTCTAAATTAGATAATGAATCCAAAAAGTTGTGGGAAGTCGAAGTAAGTAAACTATCATATGTTATTCCAAAGTTATCAGATTTTTTGAAGTTTTTAAAGTATCGTTCTAAGTCACTTGAGTTTTTAGATAATAAGTCACCTAAGTCTACACCGTATACTTGTAACAATACGTCCAAAGCAATGCATGTTACCACAAATATGTCATGTATTTTCTGTTCTGAGACTCACAGGTTATATAGTTGTAAGAAATTCGCGAGCGAAGATGTTGATGCTCGTCGTAAGTTCGCCCAAACCAATCGGTTATGTTTTAATTGTCTTGGGTCTAATCACTCTGTATTTTCGTGCCGTCAGTCAACTTGCTGTCGTATTTGTAAACGGAAGCATCATTCATTGCTTCATCCAAAACCAATTTCCAATCATGGTTCTGTCAACAATGGTCAGTCATCGGTTGATGTGTCACAAGTTTCAGATTCGGCTGAAACATCAACCCCACAGGACGAGGTATCACAAATTATCACTTGTTTCTCGAATTTGAACAGTCAAATTCTTTTGGCTACTGCTTTAGTAAAAGTAGATTCGAGAGCAGGCACTTTTATTTTAAGATCTCTTCTGGATCAAGGATCGCAGGCATCGTTTGTGACGGAGTCTGTGGTTCAAATGTTAGGTTTGAAGAAGATCCCAAACGCGAGCTATATTTCAGGATTAGGTGGTGATCAGAATGCTATGCAGTCTAAGTGGATCGTCAAGATCAATATTCAATCACGCCATAATCCCAGTTTTACACTGTTGGTCAAAGCTCACGTCATTGATAAAGTTTCATCTCTTCATCCAGAAAAAGAAAATTGTACCCAAGGTGTTGTCAAAGAAACTTCATGTATCGGAGTTAGCAGATCCATCATTTGACACCCCTGGAAATATTGATTTGTTGCTCGGTGCTGAAGTGTATGGCCAGATTTTGTTAAGCGGTGTTATCAAGGATTCGCCAGGTTCTCCTATTGCGCAAAAAACCACACTTGGTTGGATCCTCTCTGGTCATATACACTTGCAGCAAAGTTCAAATCATGTACACTTGAAGCGAAAGGTCAACAATATTCAACAGAATAAAATATGTAGTTTTCACAATCTAGTGATCAACAATGATTTGTCAAAGAAAGTTTGGGAATTAGAGGAGATCACTTCTGTTAATGTCACGCATTTAACAGAAGAACAGAAATGTGAAGAGTTTAATTCCAAGATTACCCAAAAAGATAATAACACTGATCGCTATTTTGTGAAGTTGCCCTTCAAATCAGAAGTACCAAAACATGAATTTGGTAATTCTAATAAAATCACAACAGATAGATTTCACATGCTAGAGAAAATATTCTCAATTAATATAACATTTTTCATCAAGTATTCCCAACAGGAATATCTTAAGTTTGGTCATTTACAGGAAATTCTCCCAACGAGTATAGATAAGGTGAAGCTTGTCTATTTGTTATATTACGCTATCATTAGGACAGTTTCTGAGAACAATGTTGATTTTCGACTTCTTTGGCGTAGTGTTTCAAAATCAGAAATTCAACATATTAGATTTACATTTGGCACATTCTCAGAACTGAACTTAATAATATGTTATTTACACGATTCTTCTATTCAAGGAGCAAATTATCATTTACTTTCCTGTATACGGTTATGTCAATCAATAAACTTGCTAGTAGTGAATGTTATTAGAAATAGTTTATTTACCTTATTCAATCCATTCCTCTACAACGTTGATATCCTCAGGGTGGGCGGACGATTTCAGAGAGCCAATATATATAAAGATGTGAAGCATCTAATATTAATTCCCATTTTGTTGTATTTACCCAATTTAAAAATATTTGGCTCTGCTATGTGTAACTTTCATAGATCTCATTTAATGTTAAAATATTTTTGGTCAAAGTATTGGAAACTCAATATTTTACTTGTTTTACAATACTTTTGTCAGGCCAATCAACAGTTGACGGACCAACTGCCTTCAGCAATAGGTAAGTGGTTACATGAGTATTTTACTCAGTTGTATCACAGATACAAATGGGTACATCAAACTGCAGATCATATGATTGGTATTGGTGACACTTGTCTGGCCAAAGAAATAGAGTTTCCGACAGCAAGGTGGCTATATGGCAATACTCTTTTGGTTTTATTGCGTTGCAAGAGATCTATTGATAAAAGATTGATAACTGATAGTCTAGTATTTATCTGTTTCAAATTGATATTTGTTCTATTTTATTATGTTATGTATAATGTACATGTGTGTGTTTTATTATTTTGTTATGTACATGTGTTCTAAATTCAAATTACAGTCCATTGTTTTGTTTATGAGTAGTGAGCTAATATTTTGTTGTTAGGCATCCAGGTTATTATTACAAGCGATTTAGATTTTTTGTATGTGTTAACTTCCCACTTTGTGTATTATTTGTGTATAGTTATGAACATACTGTTCATGGTGGGCGGTATGTTAAAGCTAGTTTAGCTTTTTTATTAATAGATGGCGTTGTATATTTACATTTATTTCTAAATCGCGCTATGACTTCGTTTTTACTAATAATAGCCTTGTAAATCGATTCAATAAAATTATTCCTCGTTCCTGAGCAGTTTTATTCAGGGTTCAACCGTAGACTGTGCCGCCACCTGGCGAGTTGGTTTTGGGAAGTTTTTCCAAGGCGATTCATCACTAATTATCTTAAAACTTGTACGGAGTGTCAACGCTATAAGGCTTCCAACTCCAAGCCTCCTGGTTTACTTCAAACACCCATACCAGCTCAACGCTTTGAGGTTATAGCTGTAGATCTGTTTGGACCATTACCCAAAGGATCCCAAGGTGAGAGGTGGATATTAATTGTAGAGGATACCGCTAGTAAATGGGTTGAACTCTTTGCTCTCCCCGAGGCAACAGCTGAGGCCTGTGCTAAAATCCTGGTGGGTGAGATATTTATGAGATTTGGACTCCCGAGACGGATGGTTCTGGATAACGGTGTCCAATTTTTTGCAGATGTCATGCAGAAGGCTATGTTTGTCCTTGGAGTACAGCAGAACCTAATTCCGCTGTATCACCCAGAGGCGAACCCGGTCGAGAGGAAAAACAGGGACCTCAAGGCTCAACTCGCTATTCTGGTCGAAGGAGACCATAAACAATGGCCTGAGAAATGTAAACCTTTCGTCCGATTTTTTCTCAACAGTTCCCTCACGATTTCCACGGGACAAACTCCAGCTTTCTTGACCTTTGGTCGAGAACTTCGTTCTCCCTTATCTGCCCAAGCGGACCTAAGGGCCGTTATCCAATCTGAGAACTATGTACCTCAGATTACACCTTATCTGGTTAAGCTCGCTGAGTCTCTGACAAAGGCTAAAGAGTCTATAGAACATCAGCAAGATGTAAGGAAGACGCAGGCTGATACCATTCGTCGTGATTTGGAGCCGTTCAAAGAAGGTGATCTGGTACTGATGAAAACTCACGTACTCAGTAATACTGCTAAGGGTGTTCCAAGTTTGTTCTTAAGCGCGACGGTCCATATGTGATCTCCAAAAAGTCCTACAACCTACCTTATTGCCTCGCAGAAGTCTGGGGAGGTCATGGGCAAGTATCATGTGTCTGATTTGTGTAAATTCCACGATAGAGATGGTGGATGTCCGGAGCCGGTCGCTCCAAAGCGTCGTAGAGGTCGCCCGCGTAAAGCACGTCCGTAGGTCTTCACTGTGTAGTTTGTCCTTCGAGGGGTTTCCCTCTTGGACAAAAGGGGGGGTATGTAGCGAGTAGACTCCGGCCCTGTTTCGTAATACATCCCTGTGCGTCCCGCTTACCCCTTCGACCCTGTCGCACCCCGCGATCGCGTGCGCCGGCCCACAGCCGTCGCTCGCCAGTCCGTCCAGAGCTTTGAGACGGGGAACCCGTATCGCTTTCTTTCGCACCGCGCTGCGCCGCGGCTATCGTGTTTTGTTTTTCTCGAATGTTCTATAAACAGTATTTCAGTGTGTCTATGCCAATAAATCGAGTGTGTTGTAACGGATTTCAAGACTTTTTGTGATCTCCCTTGATGTTCTCACCCCGGAACGTTAAAAAACTACTCGTATTATAGCATTTAAGTAAATAAAACTAATACTTTTTTAGTTTTATTGTATTTTGTTGCAGATAAATTGTACGAAAAGGAAATTTTAAATGTTGTTAGTTTTTGTAAATTTTGTTGTAACGAAACGTATGGGAGGGCCAGGTAGCGAACCTTATCTACCGATGTTGATGGACAGATAGGCGATACAGACGCTTGTGGGACGTATTATATGGATAGATAGAAACATACCATCTATCGTTAGTAGCAAGTTATCGCTTACTGAGGATGTGGAACGGCCGTAAGTCTATTATAAAGAAATGGACCAAGGAATAGGAAAAATCTAGAGGAAAATGCATGTTTTCTTTGTACGATTGTAGAGCAAACAATGTCTTTCGGTCTTTTATTAGTAGTTTCACCAGAAGAAAAACTCGTTATAACGTTAAGGTAAGTTTAAATATCAAATAAATGAAGACTGTCCGAATCTTGGCTTGAAGGTGACGGCACCCACGTCGACGTTGGCAGTGGTGGTGGCGGTGGCATCACAGACCACTGTTGTGATGGTGTTGAGGACCTAGCAGTAGTGTATCCGGAATAAGATGGTGTAGAATATGCGTATTGATATTGGTACTGATTTGTTTGTTGTGGCAATGCTTGATTCTGTGCTTTTTGAATTACATTGAGCAATTCAATCTTTGTTGACAGCCGTCGATTCTCAGGTACCTTCTTGAGCTTAGTGTATAATGATAAACAGAATAATTTGTCATCATCTTCATTAGTTAGTTGTGCTGTTTGAAGCTGTTGTCTTGCGTGCAAACTTTTTTCTAAAACATCAACTATTTGTTTATCCACTGCATTTATTTTTTGTTTTTTCCTTGTCCCTTCAATTTGTTCTTTTGGAGGTGGTATCAAGTCTTCATTTTCCGCATTGTTTAAATCAGAATTTGTTGCGGCAGGAGTTTCGAAATTGTTCTCTGTATCCTTATTTACTACGGAACTCTAGAGAAATTTTAGTTTTGCGAAGTATACATATGGTACATGTTTGGAGGATCCAGACCCAGATGGAAGATTTTTTTGCCGTTTAGACTCCCTTATGTAATTGTCTCGAATACTTTTCCATTTTCTTGTTAGTGTAGAACCTGAAAATAAATAATAAAATGCTATTTTTATTTTTGACAGATACTTGGCTACAGGCTGTTCGTTCGCAGAATTACACTATGGGTACCGTCTTGGAAAATCGACAATTATACAGATAGTGGAACAAGTTTGCAAAGTGCTGTGGAGCAAATTAAAATCTATGTGCATGCCTGAAATGACTACCGAAAAATGGAATGAAGTAGAAAAAGGTTTTATGAAATACGCCAACTTCCCAAACTGTATCGGCGCAATTGATGGGAAGCACATTGAAATAATACAACCGGAACATACAGGCTCGCTTTATTTTAATTATAAAGTTTATTTCTCTTCGGTCTTGCTAGCAGTGTGTGACGCAAATTATTGTTTTATATACGTTGATATCGGATCTTATGGTAAAAGCAGTGATTCAGCGATTTTTCAACACTCCGAATTTTATAAAAGAATGATGGATGGTAAATTAAATATTCCTAACCCGAAGCCAATATCAAATATCGATAGAACACCATTGCCTCACGTGTTTGTAGGCGATGAAGCCTTTGGAATCATGTCAAATGTGATGCGCCCTTACAGTGGAAAACAACTCACACACACAAAAAGAGTTTTCAATTACCGATTATCGAGAGCAAGGCGATATATCGAATGCACTTTCGGAATATTGAGCAACAAATGGCGAATTTTCCATAGACCTATAGATGTAAATATTGAGTTCGCGGAAAATATCATCAAAGCATGCACCGTACTACATAATTACGTGCGTACACGCGACGGTTATAGATTTGAAGATACACTTTATCTTTCACCTTTACAACCTTTAAGTCCAGAAAATATACCACGCGGCAGTTTGACTGCTAGGACTGCTAGAGACAAATTTGCCCGTTATTTTGTAAACGAGGGAAAACTTCACTGGCAAGACAGTATGATATAAGTACTTACCTAACACGTTATTGTAAACAAGAATTCAATAAAATAATCACTCACCCAACAGTTTCTTTTTCTCCAAACTATCTCCAGCGTCACAAAAAATTTCTACAAGCTCCTCCCAATTACGTTTTTTAATCACTTTATTCTTATAATCGGGACTTTACATATCCCAGATAGCTGGTCGCTTTTGAATTTCATCAATAAAGAAATCTGTATCAAAATGCTCGATCTCCATTTTCGTCGTATCGTGCGTCCACTCTACACAAAAGCGCGCGTTAAAATGTACAACAAAATGGCCGCCCATGTACCTCGAAGCGCGCAGCTGACGCCCGAGCAACGCGCGTTCTAACGAAAAAATGAAGACGCGCGTTTGACGCGCGCTTGACCAGAAGCGCGCGCTTGCATGTGTACACTTCAATAGAATTCGGGGTTCTCAAAACGCGCGTTAGCAAAGCGCGCGTTTCAAAACGCCCAATGTGTACCCGCTTTTAAGCCGTGAAGATCACCAGCATCATTCTGTACCTGAAATTATTTGGTAATTTAGATGTAAACATAGACACAAGTGAAAAGTTTGCAATGAAAGAGGGAAGATAGTGGGTATGTACTACTTACTTCACGCCGAGCCCAACACCTTATAGCCACTAAAACCTGCAGCTCCGGAGAAATTCCTGCACCCCTTGTGTCTCTAACAAGATCATCTTCGACCAATTCGATGATCGATCGCACTGTCGTCTTGTTGAATCTATATTTTTATTTGAAAGAAATGTCTGGAAGGTGGAACCAATCTACCCGCTCCTTATAGGATTTTCTCCGCCGCTGACACCCTTCCAAATCCTCTACAATATTAATTGAATTTAACGCAATAATAGCATTCATTTTTATTAGATGAAATAATATTTTCTTGTCCGTCAGTAAATTTGATGAATGGATTGTCATGTCATCAATGTCAAATTTCACTATTAGATGCTTATAGGAGGGTCCGGCCTACTTTAACTTTATTGAACGCTTATTGGAGATTTTAGCGCTATTGGACGTTTATGAATAACATTTTTTGCCATCCGAACTTTAACAGTTCAATAGCGATCTAATAGCGACTCGAAATTTTTTATGAATAAGACAGCTAGTCTTCGACCTCTTAACCTACTTACGTCTGTAATTTTTTTTTTTGCAATTGTAAATTAGAGCAATTACCTACTTAAGAAGTTTACAATATAAATCGAACTGGTGTTCTAATTATTCTTCCGCTACTCGTAGTCCGCACACTATACGTACTTTCTGTACTTACATTTTCATTTATTTTTGTACAGTCACTACTTTGACCGTTAATATATATGCTGGTTTTAATCTATCAACTGACACACTAATCTCTCTATAAGGTAAACTAATTAAAAAATATATATTATCCCTATGTATGACGCGGTACGGGCCGTCGTACGAGGGTGATAATGATTTCTTAACCAAATCATTACGAATAAATACATGTGTACATGTCTTTAAATCCTTACTTACAAAAAAAATCCTGGCGACATTGGAAGCGTATGGCTGCGGCCTTAGATTACTTATAGTATGATGTAATTTTCCTAAATAAACATGTTCATTTGTAATATTATTAATGTGTCGTGGAAGTATAATCGTGGAAAAAATCGCCTGGAACCATTGACCATAAACCATTTCCGCAGCGCTGATTCCTGAATCCGATCTGCACGCTGCTCTCAACCCTAACATGACGGTCTGCAACTCTTCTGCCCAGTCACTTCTGGACATAAGACGTGCTGTTAATGCACTTTTGAAAGTTCTATGCCATCTTTCAACTAACCTATTACTTTAAAGATGATACGCTGTAGTTCTGATTCGCTCTACACCTAGATGTCTCATTAACGCCGTAAAAATATTACTTTCCAATTATCGACCTTGGTCTATTGTAATTCTACTGGGGCAACCAAATCTACATATCCAATTTTCATATAATTTTTTAGATACCGTTTCAACTGAAATGTCGGAAACCGCACAGATCTCCGGCCAACGCGTGAATCGGTCTATAAACGAAATACAGTATCTATATCCATTCTGCGTCGTTGTTAATGGACCAACTATGTCCATGTGTACAGTACATGGGAAAATCTCTGACTTGGAGGAAAATCTGACACCCGCGAAATTGTATTACACTTCTTTTTGGGACCAAAATAGTTTTCCGCTTGCCTCCCAATCCGAAGGCACACTGCTTAATTCTGTTAGTGCAGCCTCTTTCGTGTGCACAATTTTGAATGAAAAAAGACATGAAATGTATTTATTTCAAAAAAGATTGCTAGAAGCTGTCACGCATAAATCTACTTAATTGACGCAAAAAATAAATAACTATTTTTTTCGGATTTCAGTCTGCAGTAACAACAGATAATGACCGCTACTCTCCGCACTAGTTAAAAAACTGTGTTGCGGCAGGGTAGAATCATCGTCCACAGTGACCAGTGTACATTGAGACGTGAATAGCGAGCAAGTGTATAGATAGTACGGCTTATATTATATTGGTTTATATTGCACGACAACAAAATTGTAGTATATGCAAACTTAACAGATAAAATGAGTTTAAATTAAAGTGTAGTGTGAACATTTTCACGTTCTTCTATTTCTTTTACATTTTATCTGAAAACGTAAGTAATAAAGCTAAAGTGACAAAATTTTCACGATGACATTTTGCGAAAGTGACTTTCCGCGTCAAAACCTATTATTTCGATAATTTATTAATACAGAACAGTAAATAATCTATATAAAACTATTACATATTTAAAAACATAAAGTTTTATGACGGAAGGTCCGATCGTGATGATTGCTTTTTTTATATAGTGATTTTCAAAATTAAAAAAAGTTTCATGATATGATAAAAAAATTACCTAATAATATGATAGTAGTTAAATCCTGCCAGATGGAATGTAATGCAGCGAATGCATTATAAACATTTTTATTAGGCCTTAATATAGCTGATCTTGCATGGATACCGGCAGCGCAGGAGCGGTCGTTGTGGAAATCCTTGGGGAGGCCTTTGTCCAGCCGTGGATGTCTTTCGGCTGAGAGAGAGAGAGAATAGCTGATCTTGACCATTTTTACACACGGAAAATCTACTAACGATTGATAGGTACCTATTATTATATTATTCTACATGAAATATTTACTTACAAGGAGATAGGTTTATCTAAGGTTCTCTATTGTGTAGATCAGGTGGTGAAACGAACAGTAAATAAACAACAAGATTTCATTAACTATTTTATTCCTCTTATTTATTTATTTATTTAAACTTTATTGTACACACATACAAAACTACAGTACAAAAGGTGGACTTAATGCTAAAAGCATTGTCTGACAGTCAACCTCTTCATCCTTTGTAACTAATACATCGTCCAGAAAAGCGGCTGGTGCAAAGTTATTCTGTTGATATCTGGCCCATACCAAATACCGAACTATGTTCATTACATGAGCGCAACATCCAATGTTACGCCGACCATTCTTCTAGTATACTAATACTATTCCTAAAATAGAGCAGATCCTTCTGAAAAGAGGCTAGTCATAATATCAGCATCGGATGTAGTTGTATACAAGGGCATGGGCCAAAAATATCAATAATGTAACTATCGCATGCTACAATTGAAAATGGTTTGACCAAGTTTCTGTATTTATGTAATGAATAAGTTTTTTTTAAACATACAACTGGAACTTTTATGGATATAAATATAAGTCCCATCACATATACCAAGGACATTGTTTCCGTTCCCATATAACCCTTCAGGGATTGCTAGAGAATGCTGATGCAACTGTTCTCTTGATAAATGATTAATGCCTAAATTAGCCGGAACAAAATCTTGAACAAGTATTTCACGCACTTTATGCATTAGAGTCTCCATAGTTCTTCGTGGCATTCCAATATTAATTAAATTCTCTCGTCTGAGTCTCCAGTCCTCATTTTTATTAGCAATATGGCTAAACCAACTACCCCTCTTCTTACTTCATTTAATCGAGGTACTTCTTCCATTAACATATAGAATTGTTCCTTCGTATACCCAATCCAGTAACAACGGATCATCAATTTCTAATAGATTTTCAAAATTAATTGTGACATTAAAAGCATTGACAAATGAAAAAACATGTGAGTAGGTATTTATTATTATTATTATTTAAAACTTTATTGCACAAAATTTAAAAAAATTATGTACAAATGGTGGACTTAACGCCATAAGGCATTCTCTACCAGTCAACCATTAGACCAAACAGAGAGTAGTAAGGTATTGGGCATTTCAAAACAGTTTTAAACTCCATTGAGCAAAGGATATGAATATAAACCTATATTATAACATACCTGAATGAATAACATACCTGATGACTTCATGGATGCTTGTTTCAGTTAAACACAGACTTTTATCTTATTTCACTAAACACTCACAGACACTGAGTTTTTAGCAATATAAAATTACTGAAACCTAAAAGATCAGACCGTAGTGCATAATGCAATGGAAAATCGCTTTACCTAAGCCGTTTGCTCATTCCGTTGATCGAATTGGTTAGCACCTAGAACGAACAGTCTGTCGCAAATTCATCGGGAAGCCTTGGGATCGAGTTTTCTTATTACTGACCCGGTTGGTCGTGCCGGTGACCCTAAGGCTATTGGCACCCAGTAAATAGAAAAACACTACACCCGTTAAGACATTGGTACCGAAATACCCACCGAGCCAATGCTAAGTACTTTTCGATGTTTCTAGGCTGGTTGCTCGTGCCACGCCAAATTCTTGGTATCCAGGACCATGGCATTCCAATCAATAATTATATTTTCTCGTCTGAGTCTCCAGTTCTCATTTTTATTAGCAATATGGCTAAACCAACTACCCCTCTTCTTACTTCATTTAATCGAGGTACTTCTTCCATTAACATACAGAATTGTTCCTTTTAGAGGCTCAGTTAGTAGAAAGTAAAATATTATAGCAAAAAACAATTTCCGTTGTTTTATCATTTAGTTTTACTCTCCACCTTGCAGGGTTAGTTAAGAAATATGCAATTGCGTTTTGCAGGTCATGACTGGATTACATCGTTCTAAAGTGAAAAGATTAACGAATGTTTGAAAAATAAGATTTTTTAAGGCAAAGGATTTTTTTCTCAGAAACTGTCAGTCCCAGAAACAAAATGTAAATAACGGCAAATTTAATTTTCTACAACATTGTGTAGAACACTTTTCTAGCGAAAATGCACTTAAACGAAAATATAAGCGAAAAACCGAACAAAGTGGTGATTTTTTTTTCCAATTTGGCGGCGAGTGCAAAAGCTATTCAATTGTGCCATATTTATTTAAATACTTACAACCATCCTTAACAATAATATATAGGAGCGGAGGGGTTACCGTACACCTAACAAAGAACTTATGTTACTCAATAATTAACAGAGATATAACATTTATTCCAAGCGTGTTCTTTAGAAAAAATAGTGAACTATTCAATGTTCAAACTAAAAATTAAACCCGATACTTGGAAGTACAACATTTATTAAGTTAAAAAAAAAAGTTGAAAGTACGGTATCATCACCTTACACCTGCGGGTGATACCGTATGGTGTTAATACACTCATGAATTGGTACTTAGGTGCAACAAAATCCACATATGTAACCCTCAGGTACATCTTTGTCGCTGCACAATGCGTGAACCCATTGCCCGCACATTATGCAACGATACCAGAGCTCTTTGTCTTTGCCGAATTCTCCACAAATCAGACAAAGCTCGTTTGTAACACCCGTTTCTCCTTCTGCATAAAATATATCATCATTGTCATCGCTATCGCCAAGCTTCAGAGACTCATCGTCAGAGCTCGAGCTATTTAAAATTTTCCTCTTGGTTGACAGCTTTCTTTTCTCTTTAATTTTCTTTACTTCTGCAGTATTCTTCCTCTTTAAATTTGATTTCTTTTTCAGTTTTTCTTTCATTTTTTCTGTTTTCATAGTTTTTAACGTTTTCTTTATTTCTAAGTCTACTTTCACGGGCGTTGATGTCAGGATTTGGGAATGTTGTTTTCGGCTTTTCCCTTTTCCTTTTCCCTTTTCCGTATTTTTATTTTGAGATCCTTCGTTCTGAGGTAGGGAATAGTCCAAACATTCAATAAATGGAACCAAGTTTTCTTCATCATCAATATTGGAAACACAGGGCATCGAAGTTCCACTAGTTGAGGGCATTGGCTCATCAATGGGGGCCTCCTTTGTAGGTATTTCCTGTCGAGCCGCCTGTGTAGGCGTCTCTTCTGTAGTCATTTCCTGTCGAGCCTCCTGTGTAGGCGTATCTTCTGTAGTCCCAGCGTATAGATCCTTGAATTTGTCAGGATTTACCGGCCAAATTCCAGCAGCTGCAAATCCATTGACTGCTTTTTCTGGAGTGGCAGTTCGCAAATATGCTTTGCTGAAAAGAGGTGCTATGTCATGAGGCGCGAGTTTTTCATAATTGTTAGTTTTCATGTACAGATCACACTCTTTGTTATATTGATGCTTCAGTGGTCCGAAAAATGTCAGATCAAGTGGCTGAGTTCGGTGAGACGTATGAGGCGGCAGTTAAATCATCACCACGCCATTTTTACGGCAAAATTCGTAGATATCCAGCGAGATGTGGCTCGAATGATTGTCCAAAATCAGCAGTACACCGTCATCTACAGTTGGCTTAGTGTGAGCAACAAAGTGCTTCAGCCAATCCAAAAAAGCTCTTCAGTCATCCATCCCGATTTTGAGCACCGGTACATTGAAGCAGGGGGGACCACCTCTTTCCAAAGCAGATGCCATACGAAGCCGTGGGAAAATGAATAACGGTGGAATGAAATGGCCTGTAGCGCTCATACTGCAACAGACTGTCACGTTCTTGCCCCGTTCCCAACTTGTAGCAGCGCCAACTTGTTTCTGACCTTTGGGCGCAAGTATCTTGCCTGGCTTATGGACAGTGGTAAACCCTGTTTCATCAACATTGTATATTCTGTTCGGGGAAACGAATATTTTTCAAGTAAGGTGATCAAGTTACTGAAAAACAGTTCCATTTCAGACTGGTTGAAAGCAGTGATTCTGCTTACACTAGTTGCTTCAGGTACCCTGATGCTTACGTCTGGGTTACGCTTAAGGAATCCATAAAACCAATCTTTTCCGGCTTCTCACTTTTCTGGGTTAAATGGGTGTCGAATTTTATTTATCTCAGCATACCGATAAACAACTCTTCGTAGTGTTGCTGGTGTTAACCCATAAAACTTTTTAGCCATATTAATCAGATCAGTTCGGATCTCCGCTTCTTGTTCGGAAGTAAACACAGGCTTCCCACCCAGTCTTGGTCTATAATTTGAGCCCTTTTTCACGTGATCGTGGAGAGTCATGACTGGAACCCCATATTTTTCAGCCGTCTTACGTAATTTGCCTCCAGCTTTTATCTCTTCTAAAGCCAGCCTCATTTTGCGAGGAGACCAGGCAAGTTTCTTCCCACGTGGCATCTGAAAGAAAGATTATTTTTGCTTAATAATAAATTAATTAAAATTGAATAATATTATATCAAATGAAAAAATCACTTGCGGTTAATACCGTACTTGCGGCTGATACCGTACAAAAGTGTACGAACGCACCCGACGCCGCCATTTTGTAAAAAATATTTAATAACAAATAACTACTTATCATTTTTAAATGAAAAATAATGCAAATAGGGGTATAAATCAATATCGTAACACGTAGTTAAATAAATAATACAATACATTATAAAATATAGTACTTACTGCGTAAATAATTCACCTCACTTTTAATAAAAAATGGTGCGAAAATGTGACACATATTCTGCTCGCGAAAGCTGTGGCGTCACTGGCGTGAGCGGCGGGGGCTGACATCGCCCATCATCTCGCGGCCTCTAGACAAGGACAGACTTATTCTCTCGTCACTCGCTCACTGTCAAATGCGATGTACGGTATCGCCCGCTGTACGGAATGTGCCGCCGTTCCCCTATAAGTTTAAGAGTTACTGGACCGCACGTAAGTAACCCCTAAGGAAGGTTCCCTCTATTTACTGCGCTATATCTTCATTGATGAAAGTTGTTAAGCTAGGTCTATAAAATTTTACACAATAATAAGAAATGCTTTCTGGACGTGATTTGCAAAGCAGACGCGAGTTTCACAGAAAATTATGTCGAAATGTTTTTCAAAGGTGTTATTAATAACTCTAGTCAAACACAATATGGCGGGGCAAAGACAGACTTTATTAAGAAAAATGAAAGTACATCATAGCAATCACAGATGGCGCCAATGACTATATTTTGTTACATCCCCACTTAACAAAATAATGGATTGCATCATTCATTTTTAACCAAAGCCATCATACATCATTACACACTTTATGCATTCTACATAATAGGTATCTTTATAACAAACAAAATATTTATTAATTATTTTTATCATATAAACCAAACATTTCCAAAAAATTATAGTGTTTTATTTTACATAAACTCCCCTTTGTTAACAGATCTGCAGGCATTTTTGAAGTTGTTGGGTTGACTTGTAATATGTATGTGGGTAGGTTCTAAGATTTTAATAAACAGTCAGCTCCTAACCTCGGCCTTTCACTGACGTCCCACTGGCGACGAGTGAATCCGCGTGTGATTATTTTAGTGTGTTCTGTTATTATTATCCGTTTTTATAATGCCAATCGGCAAGCTTGAGCCATTTGATTTAAATTCTAAACAATGGCCCGCGTATATTCGTCGGGTTAAACAGTATATTTTGTTAAATGAAGTGAAAACGGAACTGCGCGTGCCGTTATTAATCACAGTCGTAGGTGAAGCCACGTATACCCTGATGTGTGATCTGTGTTCTCCGGATCACCCGGAATCGAAAACGTTCGACGTACTTGCGAAGCTCGTGTCGGATCACCTGGAACCCCAGCGGTCCGAGATCGCGGAACGCCACGTGTTCCGGTTACGTAGACAACAGTCCGGGGAACCGCTTACGGAGTATTTGCAAAATTTAAAACATCTTGCATCGACCTGTAATTTTGGCGTCAGTTTAGAGGAAAATTTACGTGACCAGTTTGTGTCGGGCCTGGTCAACGAGGCTATGAGGTCACGTATTTTCGCTGAGAAGGATATTAAATACAAAGAGGCTGTGGAACTGGCTCTGGCGCTGGAGGCGGCCGAGCGGCACGCGGAGGTGAGCGCTGCCACGGCGGCGGGCGCGGCCTCTGCTGCAGCGCTGTCGGGGCCGGCGGGCGCGGCGGCGGGCGAGGGCCTGCATCGTGCGAGCGTCCGGAATGCGAGCGCGCGGCCACGGCGCGGCGCGGGCGGCAGCAGCGGCGGCGCTGCGAGTGCGAGTCGGTGCTGGCGGTGCGGTAAGCCGCATCGAGCGGATAGGTGTAGGTTCGCTAACTACAATTGTGATGAGTGTGGTGTGCGCGGCCACTTAAAAGTGATGTGCAAAGATAAAGATAGAGATAGCGATTATCTGAACATACGCAGTTATGTCGGTTCAAAAATGGAATCACTCGGATTTATCCGTGTAAATTTAATGTTAGATAAGGTTACCGCAGCAGATTGTAAACTTCACGTAATTAAGAAAGGGGCAGGCCTTTGTTAGGCAGAGAGTGGGTACGCGCTCTAAAAATTGAAAAAATCACTATTGATTTAAATGTAATAAAAGACACTTTAGTTAGTGAACCATTTTTGAACCGTCTCATACGAGAATTCCCGGAAGTGTTTAGTGATAAGTTAGGAACCTGTAAGAAAACGATGTCCTTGCATGTAAGTGATGCCGCGCCGGTGTACGTACGCGCGCGGGCCGTGCCTCTCGCGCTGCGCGCGCGTGCAGCTCGAGCTGGAGCGGCTCGAGCGCGAGGGCACCATATACCGCGTTGATCACTCTGATTATGGAACGCCGATTGTTCCCGTTATTAAAGAAAATGGTGATATACGGATATGTGGGGATTATAAAATTACAATTAACCCTAAACTTAAACGCGACCCATATCCCCTGCCAAGAATAGAGGAATTATTTGCGAATTTAAGTGGTGGGGAAGAATATTCAAAAATTGATTTAAAAAATAGTTACCAACAGGTTATTTTGACGCAAGAATCCCAACCGTATACTGCCATTACAACACAAATAGGCACATTTGTATACCGCCGCACTCCTTTTGGACTTTCGTGTGTTCCCGAAAAATTTCAAAAACTAATGGAAGAGACGCTTAGGGGCGTCCCCAAAACTGTTGTATTTCTTGATGATATTTGTGTAACGGGATCGAATAGAGTAGATCACTTAAATAATCTTCGTGCGGTAATGGAACGATTACGTAATATGGGTTTCACTGTGAAACTAGACAAATGTAGTTTTTTACAACCCTGTGTGAAATATTTAGGTTTTATAATAGATAAATCTGGTTTACGTCCCGATAAAAAAACTCGAGTCGATATATGAGGCACCTAGGCCGGAAAATATTACGCAATTAAAAAGTTTTTTAGGAATGTTAAATTATTATGGCAAGTTTATCCCAAACTTAAGCATTATTCTACACCCTCTTCATGCGCTTTTAAAGAAGGAGGTAGAGTGGAAGTGGAATGTGCAATGTGAGGAGGCTTTTACGGCAGCGAAGAATGCTCTTACGAGCGATAACGTCCTTGCTCACTACGAGGAAGGGCGGCCGCTCGTGCTGTCGGTGGACAGCAGCGCGTACGGACTGGGCGCCGTGCTCGCGCACCGCTACGCGGACGGCAGCGAGCGGCCCGTCAGCTGTGTCTCAAGGACACTCAACTCCGCGGAAAAAAATTATAGTCAACTCGACAAGGAGGCGCTAGCTATATTTTTCGGTATAACTAAGCATCATCAATACCTATACGGGCGGCAATTTATTTTACGGACCGACCATCAACCGTTGAGTTACATTTTTGGGAAAAAGGTGGCATTCCTCAAACGGCGGCAAGCCGCTTGCAGCGATGGGCCGCTCGTCTATCCGCCTATGATTTCTCGGTGCAGTTTGTAAGGTCGAGTGATAATAGCCCTGCGGACGCTTTGTCCCGTTTACCGCTGCCGTATCAGCGCTCACACGGCGCAACGGTTAATTATGTGGATTTGGTTGGGGATAAAATGCCTGTGAGTTTCAAAGACATTGGGGCGGAAACAGATAAAGACAAATTACTTTGTAGAATTAAGGGCTATGTTTTGTTCGGTTGGCCCGCGAAGGCAGGTTGTGAAGAGGAAAAGCCTTACTTTGCACGGAGGGAGGAACTTGTAATGGAATTAGGGTGTATACTTTTTAAATACAGAGTTGTTGTGCCCCCTCCTTTAAGAGCTAAGGTTTTGGAAGAAATCCACCAGGGGCACCTAGGTATTAACAAAATGAAAAATATTGCCCGTAATTACGTTTATTGGCCTTCGTTAGATCAAGAGATCGAAAATGTCGGTCGCTCCTGCGGTGCTTGTCAGGTAGTCCGGAGATGCGCCCCCACATGCCACCCTACACCCCTGGGAATTTCCACTAAAACCCTGGCAGCGGGTTCACGCCGATTTCGCTGAAAGTTGTGGTAAAAAGTACCTGATAGTTATCGATGCGTATTCTAAATGGATAGAGGTAATCGCGATGAGTAGGACTGACGCGGACTCCACTATTACGGCTTTAAGATCCCTCTTTGCAAGGTTCGGTTTACCTGCTCAGCTAGTGACGGATAACGGGCCACCGTTTTCATCTATTGATTTTAATAAATATTGTACTAAAAACTATATCAAACATGTAACGTCGGCACCGTATAGACCACAAGCTAATGGGGCCGCGGAGAATGCCGTCAAAACCATTAAAAAGGTAATTAAAAGAGCGATCCACGAGGGCGAGAGTGTACCTACAGCTCTGTCTAAGTTTTTATTCCAATATCGTAACGTAGAACATGCTACGACTAACGTGGCGCCGGCAGTGGCACTGCTGGGTCACCGGCTGCGCGGGCGGCTGGACGCCTTGCGCCCGGACGTAGCCACTGTGGTACGTACGGCCCAGGATCGCCAGGTCCGAAACAAGGGTGGGGAGGACCGTATAATCGAGGTAGGAGACTCGGTGTTAGCCCGTGGCTACTCGGATAAGACCCCAAAATGGGTCGAAGGTAAAGTGGTGGAAAAAACTGGACCACTTTCTTATAAAGTTAAAGTGGGCGATAATTTGCAGTGGCGTAGGCATCAAGACCAAATTATAACTTTAAAGCCGAGTAGTAAAAGTAGGTATTCTTTGTCCCTCCCGACATTCAAGGAATCAAATGACTCAGAAAAAATAGTCAACGATGCCGACGATACATTCGAAGACGCTGAGGGGGAAGGATCGGAGGCAAAGAGTGTGCTCCCTCAAGGGGGGTGTTCAGTATCTAACAGCCCTCCAAGGCACGAACCTCCAGAAGCACAGGTTGCAATACGATCTCCGACACCTCCAACTCAGGTCTCAGCTCGAGCTGTGCGGGCCTATAATCGTAATAAAAATAAGGAAGTTTTGAAAGTCTTTCATAAAAATTAGGTTAGCTTTTGGATTTATTTTTTTAGCATATAAGAAGATTGTGAGATTCAGAAGGGAAAAATGTTGGGTTGACTTGTAATATGTATGTGGGTAGGTTCTAAGATTTTAATAAACAGTCAGCTCCTAACCTCGGCCTTTCACTGACGTCCCAATAAATATTTAATATCTACAATCCCATCAGCAACTTTTTCACGGCAGTAATGATACCGCACATCTATGTGCTTAGACCTTTTATGATTGTGCAGAGCAACTACGCTCTGCTGCCAGAAAATGCGCAGAGCGAATCCGGACAAACGAAGCGGCGGGAAGAATTCTGTACCGGAACTTCACCGGGAAAAAACCACCGGTAAAAAATAAGTACCGGGAAGAAATCTCCACGCGGCACCACGTTTGCCCGACTAAAACCTAAATAACTTAACGCAGTCTGCTACCACCGTAGCTTATGAAGGGAGCTACAGGGCCCTATATGATAACCTAACCTATAAATTAATTACACTTAAAAAACACTTACCAAGCTAAATCTTCTTTCTCTTCGGATCCAAACTTGAGTATCTTCGGGAAAGGGGGAATTCCTAATCACCCTACCTAACCCTTGAGATCTCAATTCCCCAGGACAAATAAATAGATTTCTTCCCGTAGTTTCACTCGGGAACAGCCAGATGTGAACCGCCAGCCACGTTTCACCTCTCACAAGAAAAAGTCACCATGACGGGTACACAAACACAAAGTTCAATAGTTATTTAACAAACAGGAAATTCACAAACACAACTCAAGCTAATTAGCAATCAAAGAACGCGGAACCTCTCGCGTATTAAAAATCAAACCGATATCGCATAGGGCAATGCAATGGCGACCGTCCGCGAGCCATTCCACGCTAGCAGTGTGAAAACCCCGAACGCCCTCTGGCGGCAGCAACAGGAAACGCCTGCGTTTAGTTTTACCCAATATATTACAAACATCCCCCCGTCCCGGTCTGAGAAGCAGACCGCTAGCTTACTCTACGGGAAGGCGGGCGAGAGAGGTCACACCTCTCCTTAAAATCGAACCGTCGACCAACACCTCAGCCACACGCGGAGTGCCATCTCCGCCAAGAATCAAACGTAATATGCGAGCTCGTCGCCAAAGCAATGAGGGCAAATTTGCCTCTTTTAACAATACTAAATCACCCTCCCTGGGAGGCTCAGTCCTGTCTGTCCACTTCACTCTTTGCTGCAGCAAATGCAAATATTCAAGCGACCAGCGACGCCAAAAGTCCTGGCTCATTTGCTGCAACATTTGAAAACGCGACAACCGATATACGCGTTCATCCTTCCACGGGTATTCGGGCAGGGCATTCAACGGCCTCCCACCAAAAAATGACCAGGGGTGAGAGCTTCCAAGTCATTTGGATCTGGAGATAGCGGACAGAGAGGACGAGAGTTGAGGACCGCCTCAACTTTACAAAACACTGTGGCCAGCTCTTCAAAAAGTTAGAGCCGTTTTCTCCGATAATGCGGCGGAGGTGGGTCTTTGCGGATTTCACAGCCGCTTCAAAAATCCCTCCCCAATGGGGGCAACTTGGGGGACTAAACTTCCAGGTTATTCCCCTTTGGGCAGCAATTTGACTTAAACTAGTACAATTTTTTATCAATAAACACAGAAACATCCTTAAGATAATTTACAGTTCCTTTATAGTTTGTGCCATTGTCAGACCTAATAAGGGAAGGTAGACCTCGACGCGAAACAAAGCGATCCAACGCGGCGACGAAAGGCCTCCGTAGTCAGAGCCGATACCACCTCCAAATGGACAGCCTTGGTGGCCAAACAAACAAATACACACAAATAGCCCTTCACAATACGGGCATTACGAAAGGGAGAAGCCTTGATCGAAAAGGGACCGGCAAAATCGGTTCCAACGCCGTCAAACGGTCTCGAAGGTCGGATTCGATCAGCGGGCAAATCACCCATCTGTGGTTGCATCGTGGATGCCTTCAACTTCTATAACATGCAATACATCGAAACAGGACACTACGGATTGCTCTTCGGGCTGACAAAATCCAAAACTCGCGTTGCAAAATAGCCAACAAAGCATTGCACCCAGCATGGGCGTTACGAATGTGTCGATCAGACACCAAAAGCTGCACCAAGGGTCCGCCCTTGGGCAACAACAGAGGATGGCGAGTCTCATATGGAAGATCCGCCTTCCGGAGCCTGCCTCCAACCCGAAGAAGCCCATCCGAGTCGATGTACGGGTTCAAACGAGCGACCGCGCCCTTCAACTTAGCGCGTCCGTCGCGCAAAATACGAAGCTCTGACTCAAACCGTCCGGTCTGCACGACACGGACCCAATGCAACAATGCGCTCCGGCGCTCTTCTGCACCTGCAATCGGCTCCAACCGCTTTGCCTGTGGGTTTCTACAATTATGTATGAAACGCTTAATCCAACTGGTAACACCCAGAAGCTTATCCAAACTGCTATACCGAGCAAGTAGCCAATCCGGCTCCGACGTCGTCTCAGCGACTACAGCATGTACACGGAGCCCAGTCAAACTCAAAGAAGTAACATCTGTCTGACAGACAGGCCAAGATGTTTCTGATCCCATCAGCCACTCTGGACCCCACCAGAGCGGGTGTGACACCAATTCTGGTGCCGTACAACCTCGGGAAGCACAGTCCGCTGGGTTAAGCTCTCCCGGCACATGTCTCCATGTTATATCAATTCCGATATTCTGGATTTGGGAAACCCGATTTCCCACAAAAACCTCCAAGGTATGTGGGGCCGCGCGCAACCATGCAAGCGCGACCTGGCTATCCGACCAGGCGAAGATGTCCCGTATCTCGACCGTGGCCGCCAGCTCACTGGCAACGTGATGCAACAATTTAGAGAGAAGGTGAGCTCCACTCAACTCAAGCTTGGGGATAGTCAGCCTAGTCCTGATGGGGGCGACCTTGCTCTTCCCTAACAAAAGCGAGACATTGACCCGGCCATCGGCGTCAACTGTCCGCATATAGACTGACGCGGCGTAGCCTCGCTCCGACGCGTCACAAAAGCCATGCAGGCTGGCTCGATATTTCCCGGGGGGCAATATTCGACGAGGCAAGGCAATCCGATTGACTTCCTTGATCGATGAAAACAACTCGAGCCAATCATCCAATGGAGAGCCAAACAGCGGCTCGTCCCACGAGACGCCCAAAGTCCAAAGTCTCTGAAGAAGACACTTTGCAGAGAATATCACTGGACTGATCCAACCGCTTGGATCAAACATACGGGCTATTACGGACAACACCGTTCTCTTAGTCCAGACCTTTGGTATTTCCAAGTCCACTTGGAATGTGAAGATATCGGTTAGCGGCTGGTACTGCATGCCCAGCACCGCTATCCTGTTGGGATCATCCACATCCTCAAACAGGTGAGGTTCTGTTGGTGATCCTCCGGGATCCCTTCTAGAACTTTAGGCTCATTAGACAACCACTTACGTAGCTCGTAGCCACCTGTCTTCAATATTTCAATCAATTCATCCCGCAGTAGGAGGGCCTCCTCAATACTTTGGGCTCCGGTGCACACGTCATCAACATACAAGTCACGTGACAGCACGGAAGCCCCACGGGGAAAGCGGATCCGTTCCCGCTCTGCCAATTCAAGCAATGATCTGATGGCGATATAGGGACTAGATTTCAAACCATAGGTGTTTGTATTGAGTTCATACACCGTCACAGGATCCTCAGGGCGCTCACGCCAGAGTATCAACTGGAATCGCCTGTCCTCAGGATGTATGACTGTCTGGCGGAACATCATCCGGATGTCCGCGCCAAAAACCACTTGATGTCTTCTAAAGTTCAAGATGATGTCAATTATGTCCCTATGCAATTTGGGACCCGAATGCAAACACAGATTCAACGAAACCCCGTTCGAAGTGGGTGCGGACCCATCAAAGACAGTCCGCAACTTGCCCGTTGAGGCCTTCACCACCGCGTGATGGGGCAAAAAATAATGCTCAGTTGAGCTCCAATCAACTCGAGCCGGAGACATGTGACCCAAATCCTCGTACTCGCGCATAAATTCAATATATTTATCGCGAAGTACGTGGTCACGCTGCATACGTCGCTCCATGGACAGCAGTCGTTTCTCCGCAAGCGCCCTACTTTGCCCTAGGCTAGGACGAGAGGCAACAAAAGGTAACCTAGTTACAAACCGACCGGAGGGCAACCTCTCCGTGGTCGATCGAAAAAGGGCTTCGCACTCAGCGTGTTCCGGATCCATCCTGGAACTCATAGGTGGCTCCTCCACCTCCCAAAACCTTTGCATGGTCTTGGCCAAGGACGCTGATGCGACGACCGGTGGCTCCTCCACGGTGCTATTATCAAACACAGGGCCCATCAGGGCGAAACCAAAAATCGTAGACACTGCCATCAGTGAAGACGAACCCAGAGCCTTCTGTGTACCCAACAAAATCCAACCCAATACGTCCGAGCCCAGGAGCAAGTCCACTGGGCCGGGATGAAAGACAAAGGGGTCGGCCAAATCCAGACCCGAAACCAAAGACAACACACCCGGCGGTATGTCTGTCGAGGGGTGCCAACCCGCAATGGTATCCATTACCATAGCCGAAGTCGTGATCCTCATTGTGGAGGACTTCCAGCGAAGAAAAGGTGACAAGTGTCTGGCCCGTCAGACACTTCACTTGTATGCCACCAACTCCAAGAAGTGGCACAGGCGAGTCTTCCACGACTAAACCTAACTGGTGTGCCACTCGAGTGGTAACCAAACTGCTTTGAGCCCCTGAGTCCAACAGAGCTCTCAAATTAATGGCTTCCCCCATACGACCCCATACGCGGACCACCGCGGTAGGGAGCAGAACCGTCCGCGGCTCTGTCCCAGCAAGGGAGAAAGCTAGTTACGGGCTCCCCACTCTCTCCAAACCAGGGGCGCGCCACTGACCCGGATAATATGGCGGGCGAGTGCACATCCCCATCTGAGGGGGGGCAGAACCCGCGGCCCGGCCATACATATGGTACGGCGGGTGGTATTCCAGCCGTGGGTACTCGTGCAGCGGCGGAGAAAACCGCTGCGGCTGCATGTGTTGGGCATTGGTAACCCGCGTGGAGGGGGTGTCCCCACTCTCACGTCCGATCTAGGGCCCCCGCCCATGGGGGCCCTATCCGGGGCCTGGCCAGCCACATACTGGCCATGACCTTGGGGCGCGTGGTCCCGGTCCGCCAAGACCCGCGCAGGTACGCGACCCCCTCCCGAGGGGTGCGACGAGCGAAGCCGCGTCCTCCGTCCGGTGGTGGAGGGCTTCGCGCAGGAGCGCCCCCGCCCATAGGGGACCCCTGCCTCAACATCCGGGTGCCATCCCCGTTGCGGTTCATGCAAAGCATCGCGTGGTGCCGCCCACGGCATGCACTGCATGGTATGGCACTGGGACAGTCACGTGCATAGTGACCGCCCAAACAATAAAAGCAAAGTTCATGCCGCTTTGCCATGCGGCGCCGATCTTGTACTGGCAGTCCCTGCCAGTCCCTGCATTGCAGCAGGCTGTGGCCCATCCGACCACATTGCAGGCAGTCCGCGTCCCTCGCGACTGCTGCCGTGTGTGCAACCCGCGCACCAGCTCCACGCGGTGGCGGTTGCCGTCCCTGTTGGGGCCTCCCTCGCCATGAGGGTTCCAAGGGCCTACGTTCAGGCGCTCTGGATGGCGCTGAGTCCGTCATGGTATTCTCAGCAGCCCGTGCCTCAAACTCCAAAAACTTCACCAAGTCAGTGAATGTTGGTAGGGTGGTGCTATCCCGCTCCGCATTTTCGCGCTCAAACCGCGAGCGGATGTCATTGGGCAATTTGCCCAATACAATGTGCACCAACAAAAAAGACCATTGGTCCACCGGCAGCCCCAGTGTGCGGAGCGCGTTACAGGCCACTGTAACGGGCGTGAGCAACTGCAGGCGCAACTGTGCCCTGTTGGCCACCTTGGGCAGGGCCATCAACTGTGCGGCGTGCGCATCCGCTAACAAACGTAAGTTTTGGTAGCGGGAGTTCAATAACTCCCAAGCCGTATCGTACTGGTCGTCCTCCACCCGGAGGTGCTGGATGAGCGACCGCGCTTCATCCTCAAGAGTGGAGAGGAGGTAGGCCATCTTCTGGGCCTTCGACAAATCCTGTCGTGCTACGACCAGGGACTCAAACATATTTTTATATGCTACCCACTCCTCCATCCTACCCCCAAAGTGGGACAGCTGAAGGGTGGGGAGCCGACCAGTAACCGCTGGTCCTTCCTGTCTAACAGGTGTGCGAGGGGCTGGTCCGCCAGCCTGTCTCGCCCTTATTGCGGTCACCGCCTCCGCGATATCATCGTGCAGACTCAGGATCTGGTCCATGTCCGCCATGTGACCTGCGTAGGCCTCCGGGGGTAAGATCGGCTTCGGTAAGCGCCGCCATGGCCGCTTCCGCGCTAATCAATCGTGAGTGGAGGTGATCCGCTCTTAGCAGTATGGCGCCCTCCCTGTCCTTCCGGGACAGGAGTCCTCCGGCCGTCACAAACCATCTCAATTCGTTGGCGAGTGTCGCCCTAGCATTGGAGGCCTTCGCCATCGCGTCAAGTCACAAACAAAAAATAACAAAAGGTAAATAAAAAACAACAAAATCAAGCAACTACACGAAGAACCGCGGTAGGTATGAGAATGGCACAAACCCGGAACGCACGGTACAAACCGCAAACAAATACAAAAAAGGTTACAAATATTCTTATACAAACAAACTAAGAAAAAATCTAATAATTTTTACAAACAATTAATTATTTTTTACAAACGAACAAATAGAGGGTAGATAAACTACGCTCTGCTACCAGAAAATGTGCAGAGCAACTACGCTCTGCTGCCAGAAAATGTGCGCAGAGCGAATCCGGACAAACGAAGCGGCGGGAAGAATTCTGTACCGGAACTTCACCGGGAAAAAACCACCGGTAAAAAATAAGTACCGGGAAGAAATCTCCACGCGGCACCACGTTTGCCCGACTAAAACCTAAATAACTTAACGCAGTCTGCTACCACCGTAGCTTATGAAGGGAGCTACAGGGCCCTATATGATAACCTAACCTATAAATTAATTACACTTAAAAAACACTTACCAAGCTAAATCTTCTTTCTCTTCGGATCCAAACTTGAGTATCTTCGGGAAGGGGGAATTCCTAATCACCCTACCTAACCCTTGAGATCTCAATTCCCCAGGACAAATAAATAGATTTCTTCCCGTAGTTTCACTCGGGAACAGCCAGATGTGAACCGCCAGCCACGTTTCACCTCTCACAAGAAAAAGTCACCATGACGGGTACACAAACACAAAGTTCAATAGTTATTTAACAAACAGGAAATTCACAAACACAACTCAAGCTAATTAGCAATCAAAGAACGCGGAACCTCTCGCGTATTAAAAATCAAACCGATATCGCATAGGGCAATGCAATGGCGACCGTCCGCGAGCCATTCCACGCTAGCAGTGTGAAAACCCCGAACGCCCTCTGGCGGCAGCAACAGGAAACGCCTGCGTTTAGTTTTACCCAATATATTACAAACAATGATGAATGGGATTGGCTGACAGTTTGTGGGCGGACTGATTGTCATTGTATATTGTTATAGTATAAGCTTTATTTATCAACTCTAACAACAAGCTTCGCAAATACACAGCTTCTTTACAACTCTCAGAAATGCCCATATACTCAGCCACCATACTATATAGTGCCACAATATTTTGTTTTTTCGTTTCCCAAGAGATTGCACCATTGGATAGCCTGAAAAAATATCCAGTATAGGATCTACGATCAATAACATTACTGGCCCAGTCTGCATCAACAAAAAGCCTCTAAATGACTATTGCCACTAGATGAAAACTTTAAATGGAAAGATTTAGTTCTCTTTAGGTACTTAAGAACTCACTTTGCGTAGGCCCAATGTTCCTCATTATAACAGTTGTTGAACTGACTCAAAAAATTTACAGAGAATACAATGTCAGGACGGGTGAGTCACATTTAATCTTTTTTAGGAGTTTATTACAAAAATTACAATATCGTTTGTATGACAATTGTAAAACAGAGTTTTGTGGGTCCCTGTAAGCTAATTTATGTAACTTGTCTCTATGTCTCATACAGCGAATAAGACCCGGAGTAATCCAGGGCTTGATGTTATAGTATTTATTTTTTAAATATTCCGTAGTTGTGTTACTTATTATAGCTTGTTGAATATTTTGTATTAAATATGACATACAAGTATCCGCATCAGCAGTATTGAACTCTGGGTCAAAATCAATATTGCATAAGTCGTCTTCGAGTTTATTATAATCTAAGTTAATCTTTGTTAGTGTGTGGCAACGATTTGCCGATTTACGATTTAAGGTTAGTAGGGCAGGCCTGTGGTCAGTTATGCTCACGTTAGGAACGCTAATGATTGATAATTTGTTTTGATAATTATATGATCCAAACAAGTTCCAGTTCTGGGACGCGTGATAGCCGTGTGGGCAGGGAGTAAGCCATAAAAAGCACAAAGATTTAAATACTCCAGTGCCTCTGAATTGCTATTGTCAGGACGAATATCAATGTTAATGTCACCCGTTATTATTATATGTTTTAATGAGAATAATTTTTGCAATACGATATTTAATGAGTTCGTAAAGTTTTCAGTGTTACTGTGGGAGGAGATCGGTAAATTGCTAATACAGCAATTTCCATCAACAGTCGGTTACAATATAGTATTGCTGGTTCTTCTACTGTGATATTCAACGTATTTTTGGTATAGCTACTACACCGCCGTTCTTATTGAAGTTATCTGAACTGTTGAATACATTGAATCCTTGCAAGAGGGGTAAATTATCACGATTTAGTAAAAAAAAACTCCGTTAACACGATAATATCACAGTCAACGTTAAGCCTATGCAAAAGAATGTTGAAGTTGTCAAAGTTCTTATAAATACTCTGAATATTTTGGGTATTGACAGTTAATGGATGGCTAAATGACGATAGATATTGTTTGCAGGATTCCACCTCGCAAGACAACAACCGACAACCGACCAGTCTTTTTTAAGGTTTATTTTAGATCAGATAAGTCGAATGTGCAACGCCTAGACAAACCATGTCATGGTTTTAGGCGCCATAGCGTATCATATTGTATTTTTTTTTGTTTGTTGGCTAAATAAATAAAAAATAAAATAAAAAAGTATTACTTTCGGAAACGGAGAAATTATCTAAATCTGAAATTAACTTATCAATTGTTGACAAGTATAGCATATAGATAAAGATCTAAAACACCTATTTAGTGGCGCTTTTAGGCGCCTTTATAATCTATAGAGTTAATGTACCTTCTTTCGGCCATCAATTTCGCTGGACAATTTGGGTCAACTGTCTTCTGGTCGCTTGGCTTCTTGAAACGAAGGCAGGTAGCGCATTTTGGAGAATCTGCCTTTTTTGTACACTCGTCAATAGCATGGCCTACCATACCGCAGTTACCGCAGATGTGGACCGCCTCCTCTCGATGTTTTGGCTGCATGACCGTACTGCTGGCACGTGAAGCACCTAGTCACCAAAGTAAAGTCTCTCACAGGACACGAGGACCAGTTTACGAATATTCTATCCTTGGTGATAAGTGCTTTGCGTACATCTGCCGGGACTTCGATAATATAGTTGCAGGTTTCGGCGTCTTTTTCCCCAGATTTATGGCTAAGCTTAACGGATCCCAAGAAGGTCGCGCCGCTTAATTTGTCAGCTAGATTCTGCTTATAAATGCAGGAAAACACCTCAGTTTCCTTCATGGACGTTGGGACACCAATAACTACGATTCTGGGCTTGCGTTTTTGTGGGTCATCCACCGTAAGGCCCGAGGTCTTAAGTTGAACGGAGTGCTTTAATTTTTCGACGTCATTTTTGTTTTCAGTGCTAATAATAACGCCTCCGTTCTTAGTTTTCCTCATTCTCTGAACATGCAGTTGCATCTGGACTGGGCTAATAATTTTTTGAACCAGAGTTTTGGTATCCTCACTAGTTTTATCCTTATCTGTAGGATATATTGCTACGGCTGTTATTTTAGGCGGCTGAATAAAATTGTTTGGGCCCTTTTTTACCATGTCTGCAAAGGAGGACACTCCTGATGGGGATTTCGAAGACTCCTCAATGGAATGTTTCAGATCTTGAAGGCGCATTGACAAATCGGATTTATTCTTTAGGGCTTGGTTGGTGGTGTCAGATTGTATTGCTCTTTGTTTTAAGGACTGATATTATACTGCCAATTGCGATGTGCTATGACTCACTTTCCTGCACAGGGCGCTAATTCTTAACTTCTGCTCAGAATTAAGTTTTCCATCAGATGAGATAGAGCAAACTTCCGTCAGACATATTTCTATGTTGCCCATCAAGGTCTGGATTTCGGCCGTAGATATAACTTCAGAGGGTGATTCCTCCAAGGGAGCTTGAACGGGAGGTGTGGGCAGCGGGCTGCGGGCTGTCATTGCACTCCTATTAAACGGGCTGCTTTCCATTTTATATTGGTTATATTTCACTAATCATAACACTCAAAGTATATTCAATCATAACACTAAAAAGGTTACACAAGTCACTGGTGTAGTGACGCAGATCTGCATCTAGGTCAACGCTGCTAAGTAATTGTTTATTTTGACAAAAAACAAATTATACGTTGTCGTGTATAAAAAATAAAAAATAAAGAGTGTATGTTGGGCGGTGTGCGCACGGTCTTCAACTATTTGAAGCGAAGACGGGCAATATTCCTGCGCAGTGCGATTATACACAAACACTTACTTTAGAGAGAGCCGGATGTAGTGCTCAGGATAGAGCCTCGTACTTTTGAAGTACAAGGACCTCTTGTCTATTAAGCCTTAAGTCCTGGGAGTCATGGGCAGGGTGATATCATTAATGGATAGAATATAGCATTTTATTCCATAGACACAATAGCCGCTGAAGGCGGGCACAGTTATACCAATATCAAAATCTGTTAAGAATATAGCATTTTATTCAATAGGCACAATAGCCGCTGAAGGCGGGCACAGTTATATCAATACCAAGATCTGTTAAGTCTTTGCCGCAATAGAAAATTAAAATTAACATAAACCAAATATGGGTACCTGGCCAGGTCCGTACACAAACGTCTGTGCGCACTTAGAATCCATTATGATCCGTTGGGTTCGAGCACTGGTGCTGGTCGCGTCATCAAAGCGGCGCGGCGCTCCTGCACGCTCCGTTATATGCGAGATAATAGACGCTGGCTGGACCTTCCGAGGTTTGCGCCGAGCCACTACAGGGACATCGGATCGGAGGCGGCGATGCGGCCTTTGGAAATAAGGTTAGGATCCGTGTGTTGTGCCTTGGGGATCGTCGACGACGGGGCCTGCGCCGTGGCATGCGGTCCACGGTCCGGGAAAACCGCACCCTCTGGCGATGGGGAGGACACTCCAGGAAGCGTCAATTCATATGGCCGGGCGGGCACGTGGATCTCAACAGCTCATGTTCCCAACCACCTCGCGGCGGTGAATATCCCCTGTATCCTTGCGCGTATCGCGGATTTAAAAACTAAAGGTTAAACTATAGTCCCATGGCGGGGAGCCGAGGGCGGCGAAAGTGAAAAAACCCAAAAAAATTAATAATCTTGCTCAAGCTATGTAACTCGTGGCAACCATCCAGGAAGAGCAAGAATCCTCTCGACTCGATTTGACATTCCGTCTTGTCGCGCTCCGTTTCGCTTAATTCGAACGCACGTCAAACCGACTTTTAATATTCTTTAAAAGAACTAATGTTTAATAATAAGGTATTTATTCGTTGAATATTATAATAATCTAAGTCGACGATATTAAAGGAGAATAATTAAAATTTTACAACAATCCTACCATGACTTCTTATTTTTATGATAAGAAAGGTTTGTTAGGAACCAAGACGGAACGTGTTACGTGTGTCACTAGCTGTCAATGTCAGACGTCCAACTCTGCAGATCTTGTTGACAATCTAATTTAATCATGGAATGTTTTGTTATGAATGTTTAATTTTCGATATAATTCCGTAAGTACACAAAATCACGTCGAATTATTGCTACCAATGGTTTCGGTGTGACTCAAAGAACGTTATAATGTGCGGGTCTCCCTGGCTTCTTAAAAGTATTGTAAAAACAACATATGAGATTTGTGTACCGGTGTGTCACTTTCCAATTCAATTTGTCTGGAAACTAATGGATTTGAATGCCTGCTATTGTGGTGCGTCGAGAGCCTATCATGCAGGTAATACGCCACAGGAATAGTATCCCAATATATCAACTATTTCACCTAAAATATGGCATGCAAGGTTGACCAGTTAGGAGTTCAAAATAATTCTGTAGTTATCACTACAACGTCCGAACTCATCGGAGGCAAAAATGCGAAAAAAAAAAATGGGTGGGGCTGTGTCGGTGGACACGGCCGTTGGTTTTAACGTGAAACGTCTATGTCAGCGAGTCGCTGGACTATGTTATTTCTATTATTAAGTAAGTAAATATTTTATTTCTATTATTCAAATTTATACAAGTAGGTACCTATAACTTTCCTCCTTTAGTCGTATTCCACATGACTGAGGAGAGTCGATGTGTGTATTTCATTCCATATAATAATAAATAATAAAATGAATGAAATACACACATCGACTATCTTGGCAATATTAATGGAGTCGTTCGCCATGCCTTCTTCATTTCACACACTAGCTGATAATCATCAACCATAGTGCAGGTTTCCTCACGAGGTTTTCCTTTACCGGGAGCAAGTGGTGGTCGATGAGAATTACCATACACGAGTCAGATTGGTAAACAAAGTCATATAGCACGGGCAGAATTTAAATCCGGGACCTTTGCAGCCACAGGCTGGCTGGCCACCTAACACTCGGCCACCACCACAGCTTCCAGCCTTTACATCCTTCGATGAACTTTATAGTTGATCGAAGTTTACAGCTATGAAAATGTGATATTTAAAAAAAATGGGGTCTGTTTAAAAAGTTCCAAGGAGTTCGCAATTTTAGAATAGTCACATCCTATGTCATCATGCTAGGAATCTAAAAATATCTTTACACGTCAATATCTGATAAGTCCTGGCCTACCTAATGCCTACCAAAAATGCTATTAGGGGTTTAAGAAATTCAAAAATTACATTTGTTTTGATGCATAAGGGAATTGCCTTTTACAGAATGATAAAATATGGTTTGGTTATAGAATATAATAAACTATTTTGTGAAAATCGAGATTGATGGTAATTTTTCGCGCCATTACGAAAATCTGCTTATTGGCTCTGTCTGAGGGGTTACGTTTAGTTTTCGTAATTTTCATTTCACTTAAATTTACCATGTTTATTACAAAGTATGATCCTTTTGATTTACTCTATCGATTGATTCTATATTTTCGGATTTTAGCCAGTTCGATTCCCGGGCGTGGCAAGCGAGTTTTCAAAAATCACTGAATGCAGATTTGGTTATTTTAAAATTAAAAGAATGTTCCTTTTAAGTAAACTTTGATATCTTTAATGTTAAGGTTACTTTCTCTGAAAGTGACGTAAATTCCGATTTGTCTTGGTCGGTTAATGACGCTGCCAAAACTGATTCGCTCGACCGATATTGGATATTAGTGTACCTATGTGTAGCCTAGAACCCCCTCTTTCCGATGATAGGTGTGATTTATATTTCATCCTGACCTTTGCTCGAGCTGTGGCTAAAAACGTAATTATTTTTTATTTTTTCACATTTTCTGGTTATTTTTAAGTACTAATATTATTAAAATTACTTTTATTTTTAATTAAATCAATAGTTCTCAATAATAACCATAAATTCATAAAAGAATCATCGCTCTATCACTAACGAGTCGTGAGTAATACTAAATTGAAAATTTCAAAACGGCGTTTTTCGTAATTTCACGCGGCGGCATCCCCCACCCCTCCCGTAGGGCTCCAACCTTATCTCAAGGTCTTATCACCAAACTGACTATATAAGCTAAATAATGATACTAGATTCATGTTTCTAAGAATAATAGTTTTGTAGTTATTAAGATGAAACGATATATCCCATTTCGTTACGGTCTGAAATCCTGGCATGGTACCCGTATGGCGCTGATTTTAAAGACGTTTCACGTCAAAAAAACCTTCTTGACATGCACTATCACACGGATACACCCGAACTTTGAATTTTTGGTAGATTTTAGCGGTATTGCAGTTTTAAGGAATTTATTTTGAGAGCGTATCTTGCGCGTTATTTCTAAGGACTATAAATTAATAACACTGTAATGTTTATTTCATAAGATTCTTAGTCTAACTATGAATAATTTTCAAAAAACGTCATGCAGCTTCGGAAAAATGAATTAAAATTTTGTCAGTTGTTGTAAATAATGTCAGTCACTCACGGCGAGTTTCACGCCATTTTAATTATTTGGTTATGTTTTTTATAAACTAGCAGCGATCCCAGATCACTGCTAATAGCCCACATATAGCCGACCCACGTGCGTTCGACTGACCCACCGGCTTGGGTCTGAATTTGGGTCCACTGGCTATATGCGGACTGCAGTCTCTGCTACCCCTGCGTTTTAAGGGACCCAGGAACCCTTTTTAAACTAATAACTTATGACTAACACTTACCATACCAATGTGCCGCGTCTTGAAGCACTCCTCCACAGCGCGCTTCCACGCGCGCCGTTACGCTGATTTTTAATTATTTCGGCTGCAGTACCCTTTAACGAAGCGCGTAGGTAATGGAATTTGTTAATGTCGTTATCGTGAATTAGTGATAGGAAAGTGTCTCTGAACTCGAGCCAGGTCTGATATGCACCATCGAATCCAGGTAAATTAATTTCAGGTAAGCGTACAAAATTATTAAATCTGGTACCACCTGGTATTGAGTCCGTTGAGCTCGCTACACCACCTGCACAGTCTCAACCTCGGTCTGTAAATCATCATAAATGGCATATAAAGCATGAAATTTGGACAATCGACCTTCTAATTCTATGCGAAGGAGGTCAGCAGTGCAATCGCGCTAATTTATAACACTACGGTTCGATTAAGGATCGGTTACGATTCAACGTCGGCCGTGGTAGAATTGCGATCCAATTCAGCAGATTTCGGTATCGCGCTAACTTTGTAACGACAATCGAACTTGAATCGCAACTGCAACATGATTACTCTTGAAACGTTAGAGTTGGACGCTAATATTTGTGAAGTATTTTTGTAAATACCTGTGATTTGAGTATAATCGACAATCGATTATGTTGAACCTTGTTGAACGCACTAGGTATTTTGACATTTTGTCTATCATTTGCTTGGTTTTAAGGTTATATTTACATAATTAATTACCTCAATATTTACGTTACCTATCTTTAGACGTATATCTCTCTCAAGATATTTCTTCATATTTCATCTGTTATCGCTTTTCTTGGAACATTTTCAAAGAATGTGGAATACTCAGTTCTTTTTTTTTCAATTAATTACATTAATCTATTACAATGCAATGATACGTACATATTTGTTTTATTATTTTGTTCGTTCAGTCTTAACTGTATTACCCTAGTAGTATTAGTAATGTCGCAATATGTTGAAGAATGTATAATAATATGATAGCATCGTTACAATAGCAAGTTTTCCACAATTAAAAAAATCTAACCTTAAACATAAATTTAAAAAAAAATGTTATATTGTGGTAGTGAGGCACTTGCAAAATAGCTATAAAAATGTTATACAAAAAATCTTATCAATTGCATCAAAAGGGGATAAATAAAAGTACTTTTGCAAACAAAGCAGTCTATTTAGCACACACAAACACGCACAGATTTTCCTATTCTAATTACATAGAATTGAATTTTAAATAACATAGAAAAAGGCGAATAGACTCCCAAAAAAAATTGGGTGGGAGCTGTGTCGGTGGACACGGCCGTTGGTTTTAACGTGAAACGTCTATGTCAGCGAGTCGCTTTTAAAGATTAGATTGAAAGAAAACAAAATGGTCTACGTTTTTAATATTTTATTTCGATTTATTCTATACAATCATACACCTTGTATTCTATACAAACATGTAACTTGAAAGCATAACACTTAAAATAAATTGCATGTGGATAAGGCTGTTTTTGGTTTGATGTGATAATTTATTTGTGATATTTTTGTATATACTCAAGATGATACAATAAAGAAGGTGCACCCTCGCTTTACAAAATATTTATTTCAATAACAGTCATTTAAATAACAACGTTTTTTATAAACTACACATTTTAAAAACATCCAGCCATTCCAGCCGCTGTATTCCACCACCGCACCACCCGCCTTAAGGAGAAGTACCACCCCACCACCTTGATGGTTGGTGTTCAACCACTGCCCGTTTTTCGCGCAGCTTTTTATTGCGCTGCACTAAGCTGTGGAATAAGCTTCCCTCAGCAGTGTTCCCGAATAGGTTCGACATTGGGACCTTCAAGAAAAGAGCCTATCGCTTTCTCAAAGAGTGGGCAACGCATCAGTGACCTTTTTGGGGTTGTTGGTGTCTATAGACTGCGGTGATTGCTTACCATCAGGCAACCCGCATGCTCGTTTGCCTACTATTCTATAAAAAAAAATCTGGGTGTACAAACTAATCCTTTTTTATAAAATGATTATTTTACAAACAAATTACTAGATAAATATTGATTTTACAAACAAATTACTTAACAAAGACTTCAATTGGTAAAACATGGCAAGATAAAATATCTTATGACAAAATACATCGTTCGCTAAATATTATTTACCAAAACTAGCTAAAAGATATGAAGTTTTAAATGTCTACATAAGCGAAGTCACCTACATGTTCACCGGGAAATTTTGTATTAAGGAAATAAATGTTGTAGTCTTTTACTTTCCTTAAATCTCTCTCGAACCAAAGTCGATCACAAACATTGCAAGATAACCCAAACGGATTTTCTTCGAATATAGTTTTGAAGCGATTATCCGCCATCGCCAATGATTTTGCATAATATCACTTCGACTACTGTTCAAGTTCCCCAGTTCACTAAACGGATTCCACATGAGTTGTATGTATATCTTCATCTGTTACGTCCATTGCAATAAGTACATCTTCGGTAGCAATGCTCGCAGAGTCGATGTTGTTCACGTTTGAAGTTGTTTGTTGTTGAGTTTGTTAAGCCATGGGACCCCCTCTTAAACAACGAATAAATAATAAACACAAATCTATCTCGTTGCCACAATAATATCAGTGTGATTCAAATCGGCTCTCCAGGAGGATGTTATCGATGCTGTCTCCTAGCGGCGCGGTTACCGTCACTTTATAATTAAGAACATAATATTATAATACTATGTAAGTTCCAATCGAAAGAGCAGACGAACTTTCAAGGAAAGGAGCAGATGAAACTTTCGTGGTACCTGAACCCAGACTTCCCATAGCTTATGGGATAACGAAAGGCGTCATCAAACATAGAATGAAAGTTGAATCCAAAGAAGATGGAGAAGAACTAGAAGTTTAGGACAATCTAAAATCTTCATCAAAGCAGCAGACCAAAAGAAATCAAAACACCTACTTAAATTGAGTAGGAATAACATTAGAATCATCATAGGGATCCTCACAGGACACTGCCAACTGAATAGACACCTGACAGTGATTAAGCAAAGAGATCCTACTCTGTCCCAGCTGCCTGGAAGAAGAGGAAACTAGCTTTCATCTAGTAGCAGAGTATCCCGCTTACGCTGCTGCGAGGAGAGAAGTAATGGGCTCAGACCCCTACTGAAAATTATCTTAGCGACATTAGAATAGGGCAGTTATTAAAATTCTGCAAAGTAACAGGTAGATTCAGTGGGTCGCCACCAACGTAAGTTACCAGGTAACTCAAAACCCTATACGGGTCTCGGGGAATTGAGTGAAATGGTCCCAGCATAAGTGGACTGATCATCCGTCTGGTGCTCGCGCTGGCGTCCTCATATAGTAAATAAATAAAAAGTTCCAATCGAGAGTCTTGGAAGAAGGAGAGAGGCATTTGCCCAGTACTGGGATATTGATGGCTAGTAAATAAAAAAATAATAAATAAATGTAAGTTCCCGCGGCTTCCAGTCTTCCCGATAAACTCAAAAACTACTGAACGGATTTCATGCGGTTTTCATTAACTGACAAAGTGATTCATGAGGAAGGATTAGGTATTTTTTTATTTATTTATTTTATTTAACCTTTATTGTACAAACATAATGTATGGCACAAATAGGTAGACTTAATGCAGAAGCATTATCTACGGTAACTTATATAGGTAATTTAATATTATTTTGTGTATATTAGTTGAACGGATTTTGATGCGGTTTTCAATTCAATTCAATTCAATTTATTTATTCACAAACAATATACATTGTATTCGAATTACATTACACTTTATACTTATCTATAAATCTATAAAAAATTAATACATTTTTAGAAATTATCCATTATTGTACATTATTAGAATTTTTCATGCATTGATAATAATTTTACATTTATATTTTAATTACCACATACAAAATAAAAGTCCATTTGTCAAAAATTAAATCATTAAATGTCAATATTATGTTTGAAAATCATCCACGGTATAACAACACTTCTCTAGCAATAATTCTCTCAACCTTTTCTTAAATATTGACAATTTTCTTATACATTTAAGCTCTCTTGGCAATTTATTGAACAGCACTACAGTCTGGTAACGTGGGCAATGTGTCACAATGTTAAGTCTTGGCGCAATAACACTGACCAAGTCCTTCCGTCTCGTATTTTCTCTCCTTAACATTTGCTCTTCAGATTCATACAAGGCTCTATTTTTTATAAAATCAGTCAAGAGCACGAATATGTATAGACTAGGAACAGTGAGTATCTTGAGTTCTCTAAAATATGGTTTGCATGATACCCACGGTGGTATACGAACCATAGTTCTAATGGCTCGCTTTTGTGCTACAAATGCCTTATTAATATTGTAGTTATAACTCCTACCCCAAAATTTTATGCTGTAACGCAGCCTAGACTCTACCATAGCATAATATATAGATTTTAATTGATCAATTGTTAATTCGTCCCTTAAGCTTCTAAGTGCACAACATGCGCTGCTGACTGAATTTTCTACAGCTTGTAACTCTTGCTTCCAGTTTAGAAATTCGTCAAGTTTGACACCCAAGAATTTAACAACTCCTACTGGGTTGACCTGTTCACCATGCAAACATACTTCAAGCCTATCTTTGTTATTTGCAGTCGTTTTAAATAACATCACATAAGTTTTACTTGTGTTTAATTTGAGATTGTTTGCAGTGAACCAATTGTCAAATAATTTCATTGTTGTATTTATTTTCCTGTTAAGATCGTCGATATTAGTATCCCAAAGAACAGCATTTGTGTCGTCCGCAAAAACTACCAATTTCATGTCAGAATGATTTGTCATATAGTTAATTAAGTCATTAATGAATATTAAAAAGAAAATTGGACCTAGAATTGAACCCTGCGGTACGCCTCTATTTACTTTAATCAATTTTGAATTCTGTTTGGAATTAATAAATTTCCCTTTACTGTCAGTAATCTCAACAAACTGCTGGCGATTGTTTAAGTACGATCTTAACAGATTAAGTGACTTGCCCCGAATTCCGTATTGTTCGAGTTTCATTAGTAGGATGTCATGATCAATTGAAAATTGAAATGGCGGTATTCCCGAACCGATACGACATTGGAACCTTCAAAAAACGAGTCTACATCTTCTTGAAAGGCCGGCAACACTCTTGTGATACCCCTGGTGTTGCAGTAGTCCATGGGCAGCGGTGATCGCTTACCATCAGGTGACCCGCTTGCTCGTTTGCCGCCCTATGTTATAAAAAAAAAAAAAATTGAATCAAAGGCTGCACTCAGATCCAAGAATACACCTGCTACCTTTAACTTTTCATTTAGCTTACAGGTTACATCGTCAACAATCGTGTCTATCGCATTTCCAGTACCTATGCCTTCCTGGTAACCAAACTGTCTATCATCCAGTATATCGTATTTTTTTAAATGTTTTATAATTCTAGTTTTTATAATTTTTTCGAAAATTTTTGAGAATATAGGCAACATTGCAACAGCTCTATAGTTTGATGGATCTAATTTAGAATTCTTTTTGTGCACCGGAATTATTTTTGCTACTTTCAACTGCTCCGGGAATATTTCTAATTCAAAACATTTATTGAAAAAATATGTCAACGGTTTTGCTAAAATGTCAATATTGTTCTTAATTATAGATATCGGAATGTCATCATAGCCAGAGGATCTTTTGTCATTCATTTGTTTAACGATGTTAATAATTTCTATCTCAGTCACACATGGATTCTCAAATTCAGAATTTATTTGTTTGGTACATTTATGTAAGAGTGCTTTAGATTCAAGTACACTACCACTAGACGTTTGTTTACTGTAATCAAATATTTCAGCAAACCTATCAGCTATCGTTTTAGCATCGGTAATTAAGTTGTTGTCTATTTTAAGAGATATGTTCTGGCAACTGGACTTACTCTTATTAAGCCGTTCATTTACTATCCCCCAGACACGCTTAGTTGAGTTTATGTGCTTTTTAATTTCAGATTGAACACTTAATCTTTTGGCAGATCTTATAACTCGTCTGTAAATCCTAGTATAATTAGACCTATATTCATAAATGCTTGGATGATTATGGTTTTTGTCTAATAGATGTAAAACTCTTTTCATTTTGCTCGATACTCTCACTCCTTTGGTGATCCATGCTACTCTTCCGTATTTTTCCTTATTTATTTTCTTTCTTTTCTTTTTGTAGCAATTTTTGAAGATTCCTACAAAAGTTTTAATGAATGTGTTTACACCTAATCTAGTCCAATCATGTTTTTGTAATTCTTGTCGAAAGCGTTCGTTATTGTTTTTCCCAAAACATCTTCTTTCTATGTATACAGCATTCTCTCGCCACTTCTCATTTTCGTTCCCTTCAGAATGCATACGTATTATAATGCAAGCATGCCCATCAGAAAGACCATTTTGATCTACTTTAGTATAGATTGGATCCTCCTCAGGTAAATTGGTCAGAACATTGTCTAGACAGGATTCAGCGCCGTTTCGAATAAATATTACCACATTAACCAAATACTTAAAATTGTAACACTTTAGTAAATTATGAAATTCTGTCTTTTCGTTATCGTCCGTTAGTACATCTACATTGAAGTCCCCCGCTATAATACATTTTTTACTAAAGAAGTGTTGTAAAAATAATTCTAGTCTTAACATAAATTCTTTAAAATTTGTGTTATTATTGTAACAACAAAAAAAACAAATATTGGTGTCTATATCTTTCACACCGCATATTTCGAAGTGATCTCTTTTACTATACTTTTTGCATATACTTAATTCTTCAAAGTTTCTACCATTTTCCATCAAAATTAAAGTACCTCCTCTTGTTTTATTCGTCCTAACATAATGCGTTAATAGTTTATAATTTTTAAAGTTGAATGTTGCGATAGAATTACTGTCAAGAAAATGTTCGCAAATACAGATTAAACTAGGCTTACAATCTAAATTATCTATATATATCTCTAAATCATCTTTTTTTGTGTTGATGCCACATACATTTTGATAAAACACGCTAGTTTTATGTCGTTTCTTTGTCTCGAAAAAACTGTAAGTCATCATTTAACTCTTTACTCAAACTACTATTCGGTGAACTACATTTAATGGAAGACTTCCTGTTACTACCCATTGGACAAAAATAATCAACAATCTTTTTTTGTTTAGTAGTTTTCTCCATTGTACAAGAATTACTTGCAATAGAATAAAAATCTGTTATTTTTTTTTTTGAACATTAGGTTTTTTAAATTTATTCACTAAATTTGAGTTATTTGATTTACATTGATTATTTCTGTGCAATGTCGATATATTATTAATAAATTTACAAACATATTCTGGGTAGTCAATGTCAACATTAATTTTAATAGATAAAATCTCTAGAATGTCATGATATTTGCTATAGTCAATAGGTAGAAATGTACAATTGTGATAATTCATTGCAATTAATTCTAGATCATTGTTTAACTTTTTTACATTTAGAAATTCATTATAGGGTACGCTTAATAATATTATTTTAATGTCATTAAATTTAGATAAAATATTGCATAAATTAGATGTTAGCACGTATGGATTTTTGTCCATTGTGCCTACGGACAATACAATAATGTCCTTGTTTGAAACTATATTTTTATCGCAGCTGCTTAAGATTTGCTTCGAAGTAGCGTAAGGCTTAATAAAACTATTTACACTATAAATGTCATTCCATTTTCCACTTCTTCTTTTGACAATTTTTTCCGCTAAACCACTAGCTATTTCTCCTTCAAAAATGTGTAATTTTGGTCGCTGGTTGCAGGGTTTGGTACTGGTGGCGCCATCTGTGTTAACATGTTGTAATCCTTCATCTTTATCTAAGACGGGCGTAAGCTGCGAATGCATCTGTTGTCCATTTTGAGTGACAAGCGAGAAATCAAGCCGATTTTGACTAAGGCTTTGTCGTTTTTCTTTAATTAATGTGGAGTTAACTTTCTTTTTAGAGCTCGAGGTGCCACAAATATGTGTAAGTTGTTTAATTTTTAATTCAAACTTTTTTATTGTGGTTTTTAGAGACGAATTTTCCTGTAACATGTTACATATTTCATTGTTGGCAATATCCAATTTCTCCTTGAGGGATTTATTTTCTTTTTCTAATTGTATCAGCCTGTCTATGTCAGTCAATTGTTTTTCCGGGCAACTTCTATTGAGATTCGAAGATGAATTTTGGGCGAGGTCTTCGGGTTCATCCTCGATTTCATCTGATAGTGACTCAAAAGAGTTAGAAATATCTAGATTAATTCTGTAATTATTATTTCGATTTCGCATAGTCACATTGTCCTTTGACAAGGTGTGAGCTGAACTGACGATTTTGGATGTTGAGGGCGTGATTGTGGGGGTTGATTTATCGTCGATGACCATAACTTGTGGTGAAGTATGAGTTGGACTACAAGTGTTGGAAATTTGAGGTGTTACTGGGACAGGAGATGTGCTCAAGGTGGAAGATATCCTTTTTCGATTTTTTTTGATGCATCCTGTACATTTCCAGTTCGATTTATTCTCCTTGGTCATAACACGAAAGCGGCCGAATGAGATATTAGCACAATCTATGTGATAGGATTTTTTGCAACAAAAACACTGTACAATCTGTTTGTTGGTTAGCTTGTTTTTGCATTTGGCGCACTCTGTTTCCATTTTGGGATATTGTTAAATAAAAATGAGCCAAGAAAAAATAAACTTTGAAAAAAAAAATTTTTTTGAACTCCGGGTTATGGTTTAAAAGAAAGAAAAAGCAATAAAAACTCGATTGGGCCGTGCGAAATTTGAACCATGGACGCAAGCTTTCAAGTCAACGCCGTAGACCGCTGGGTACCGCCACAATTTTAGGTAGGTTAGGAAACTTCTTCAGTAAAGTGTACCTATATAACATTTTCACCTGTGCGAAGGCGGGCCAATATATATAAATTATTATAACACCAAGCCAGGCAACAACCTGCATTCGTCTAGTGTCTGTGTAGATATGCCGGTTGTCTAATTGGGTTGGTCAAATGGTACTGATCTCTATAGATCTATTGACTAAACGACCAAGCCAACTAGACGTGTTTCCAATTTTAATAGAGCACGTATTTCATAATAGTACATAATAATCATGTCTAAGCGTACTAACCGTGCCAGTATCTTCACTGTCCATAGGTACAGCAATAATATAGCTGAAGTGCTCGAGGAATCAGCGGCAGTAGCAGCAGCTCTGAGGCGCTCCTGAAACCGCCTCTCTCGTTCGGTGCCAGACATTGGGGTGCTAATGCGTGGCCTATTATGACTCTCTCTCTGCGAGGACAACCGGGATTTGTAACTACTATTAGGTTTAGTTTTCCTCATTTTCCTTTAATTTAATTTATAATGTTTGTTAGAAAGATTTGATCCTTTTGATTAACTCCATCGATTGATACCATAAAAATACAGGTGTTATTTTTTTGGATTGTAGCCAGTTCGATTCCCGGGCGTGGCAAATGAATTTTCAAAAAACTTTGAATGCAGATTTGATTATTTTTTAAATAAAGGAATGCTTCTTTAAAGAAAAATTTGATGTCTTCAGGATTAAGGTTACTTTCCCTGAAAGAGAAGTAAATTACGTTTCGTCTTGATAGTGTTAAAACGCTGCCAAATCTGCTTCGCTCGACCGATATTGGATATTAGTATACCAGTGTGTAGCCTAGAACCTCCTCTTTTCGATGATAGGTGTGACTTATATTTCATCCTGGGTTTTGCTCGGGCTGTGGCTCAAAACGTAATTTTTTATTTATTTTTTATTATTTTGGTTATTTTGAAGTACAAATATTATTCAAATTACTTTTATTTTTAATTTAATCAATAGTTCTCAGTAATATCTATAAGTAAACGAAAGAATCATCGCTCTATCACTAATGAGTCGTGAGTAATACTAATTTGAAATTTTCAAAACGGCGTTTTTCGTAATTTCACGCGGCGGCTCCCCCCGCCCCTTCCGTAGGGCTCCAACCTTATCTCAAGGTCTTAACACCAAACTGACTATATAAGCTAAATAATGATACTAGATTCATGTTTCTAAGACTAATAGTTTTGAAGTTATTAAGGTGAGACGATATATCCCATTTCGTTACGGTCTGAAATCCTGGCATGGTACCCGTATGGCGCTGATTTTAAAGACGTTTCACGTCAAAAAAGGATCCGCAGCTATTCATAGGGCCCGCTGCTCGGGTTCGGGTTTTTCTATGGAATTGGCATGTGTCACCTTGGCTAGGACCTTGTGATTGTCTGGTATCACAGGTTGGCTTGGCTTGGCTTAGCTGGGCACACAGTAACTGGCCGGCGTTACACAATTTTAATTTGTTCAAGCACACATAAGTAAACACATTGAAGGACTTAACTAGGTAGACTTGTATAGATTAATGTTGTAATCAAAATTCACTATTAAATAGCTAAACTAATGTAAAAATATCTTTAATTGTGCACCGCCCTTGCCCGTATTTGACCACAAACGATTTATGAGAGCATCTTCGTGCGCGTTCTAATTTCAGCTGAAGGACACCTCTGGCCGCCGGCATGCTGCATTGCTGCCACTGGCTCCTTTTGTCCGTTCTCACGAGTAGCTGCAGCTTGTGACAATGGTTCGAATGGCTTGTGTCTTTATACTATATGAAAGCATTTTGTCTAAATACGATCACTAATATGCTCATTGATTCTCACGTTTTCCTGTGGCCCGAGCTTTTGCCACATCAAATTCATTAGCTATTTCCATGAAAATAATATTGGAAGTGATAGATTTTCCACAAAACACCTCAACGTTTAAGCGACGATCGAAAAAAAGCAGCCTCTTTGGAACTTTTAATTTTGACAACGGTTCGGTTGATCTACGATCTTGCTTCGGTTCAAGCAGCTGTCAAAATATTAGCGCGATATCGAAACATACAAAAAATGGCGTAACGATCGCGGTTCAGTTGCGTTTCGTAAGAATTTACTTATGGCGATTGCACTGCAGTTAATGATTTTGAGTCGTTAACTTTGGCTATGTAATTACTAAAAATAGTCAATTTGCCTTTCATAGCACTGATCTTTCTTTGTAATTTAACTTCCTCAGTAGACTGTTTAACGACACTAGCTGATGTCTCAGGCATAATGAAAAATGATGGCATAATGAAATTTTGATTGAAAATCACGACACGCACGTAAGCAGCCTTACTAAATTTCATGCACACATATATATGCGAGTGTATAAACGGTATTTGCCTATGAATTTGTAGTTTTGCCTATTTGCTATTTTTACTTTTATTTTTCATTTATGATGTATTTTTGGCAGCACTCGCTAAAATCTTTGGAAATGAATGTGTTTAAAAATATTTCTGCCTTTTCTATTACACTAAATATTAACTTCTATCAAAGTCTTCCCACAAAATATGAACATTCTTTGTTGTTTCGAAACTAGGATCTGCCACACAAAATACTCCTTTACTTTTCACACAAGCAAGCATTTGACAATGCATTTGTTCTTTAAATTTATTTTGTATTACATCATTCTTGATATATTTTGAAATGGATTTATTAGAAACTGGACATTTCACTTCGTCAATGAAATCATCAGTTAAACCGTCAGGAGATGCACCCAGTATCCCGTTAATTAGAACAAAACTGATTTTCTTATTGTAGTGTTCAATATCTTGGCAACTTCATTTTTAAAACTTGTTGCTCAAGTCTTTTTTACGTTGTATGACTTTCGTTTCTGGCACCATGTAGCCCCCTAATATTTGTTCTACTTGTGTTCTCTCTGTGTTACAGTGGGCAGCTTCATATAATTTTGAAGCTGTCAACCTCCCTTGTCGTACACTGTGCCAATATTTACTATCCGCTTGATCCACAGTCTTTTTGTTGATGTCTTCTATTATTTCTAGGGTTAATACTGATAGTAACTGTTGTTTAAAATTTTTATAACTATGATCATTATTGATTTCCACAAACTCCAACATAAAATATATCATATAACATATTTGTTATATGATATATTTTATCTTTCATCCAACATGAGTACTAAAGAATTGTTCATTTCCTTTTTTCTGCACTCATGTTGGAACTTGAGTAAGAAAGAAATGTCTTTTGCATTATGGTTGGGTTTTTTGCTGTTGTAAATATTTCTTTGCTTTTAACAAGGTCTGTGCGTGTTCATGTGCACTTGCTAAAGAAGATTTCTGCCAGTAGCATTGAATTGAAGTTGAAGCTGGTTTAACACTCTTTTTCTAACCAGAAAAGGAGTAGCAAAGAATGTTTACATCCCCCTGTAACAAATGAATATATTTTAGGTTACAAAACATAGAAAATACTTCTCCAGTCATATCAACATTTTTTATGTGCTAAATATATAAATTGAAAACGTGTTAAGAAAGCGGTCCTAAACACTTAACCCTTCCTTACGCAGGATTCCTCTGAGCCGTCCACTGAAAAGCCCTTGACTGAAATAGAAAACAAATTCTTCCAAATACTAGGGGAAGATTTGGTGGAACCGTTTGAAGAAGTAAGGAATTTTTAATGCCTCCAGTAATTGTTGACTCACAGCCAGCCTCGCCAACTACACCCATGGTACAAGATCAAATCCTAGAACCTATTTCCGAAGATCCTGCAGCTTGATCTCCCACTCCCAATCCACCTATAAATCCTAGACCTATATTACGCTCACCGCGGCGCCGGCATCGTAGGCGTGAACCTCCGATGACGCCAGAGGTTGCAAGACGTGCCCTAATGTCATCCTCACAAATGCGAGCAGAGGCAGCTGTAAGGTCCGCCACGGCTATGGAGAAGATAGTTGAGAAAATGGAAGGGCTTATACTGCCTGCAAAATTGAAAGGTACAAAAGAAATACTAACACATTATTTCAATGTTATATTCAAACTATTCACAACAAAGCCAGCAACTCGAGTCGAGTAATGAAGCACTCTGTGAACAAGTAGGCAACGAAAACGTGCTTTAAGAAGCCCTATAGTAAGGTCAATTATGTTTCTTGCGCGAACATTTACGAGAAGGTTAGTGTAGTGTGCTTCTGATGAATCTGGTTCTGCATTTAAAATTGGTGTCATCATGCTCTTTCTCAATAGGTATCCGAAATCACCTGAAAATATAAAATAATTATTATAATCATTTAAAAGTACAATCATCATTAAATCAAATCAATTAATATTCAATACATACATAATAAAACTGTAACAGGTCTGTTCTGTACATAAGAGATATCTAAGAAAAACATTAAAGAGGGGGATTATTTTTTTTTATAAGGCTAGAAGCTAAAACAATTTTTTTAGAGTTTTTGTCTGTCTTTCTGTCTGTATGTATGCGCATTACGCAAAAACTACTAGACCAAATTTGATACGGTTTTCACTGTTGTATTGTTGAAGGTCTTATTTAAAATCTGGCGTAGGTTTCATCTTGATACACCGTTTAGAACCAGAGATATTTTATTTAAGCCTTTATTGCTAAACACAATTTTTTCTCATTGTCAGAACCAGAGATATAAACAATAGTAAATTACGCGCAGATGAAGTCGCGGGCACATGCTAGTTTAAAATGTAATGATACACATACCAAGAAACCAAATATTCTCTGAGTTGCTGAGATGTTCCAAGTGTGTTTTAATTTAATGGATGATTCGCCCAAATGAAAGTCATGAGATGCATCTCCATGACTTGAATCTCCACTGATAATTTGCATGTCTGCATCACATATCTGCGAAAATAAGAATGTATAAGGGCTATAATTTATTTAAACATCTTACATTTAATATAGAAATAATAAAGAATTTACATTTTTAAGATATTGTTTTTTTTCAATGATGTCTGATTATATTTATTGACTTACCAACTGCATAGAGTGCTAAGGCTTGCGACAATAATAACGCTCTTCGTGTCCTACTGGACTTGCCACATGGGTACAATCTATACAACCTAGTACTCCGGGTATATGAAAGTTGTTGTAAAATCAGAAATATGCAGTAATATCAATATGCAGAAAATAGTGATTGGTAAACTGAATTTAGAAAACTTGGCAACACTAACATTCTTAGAATGTAATTGTTGCAGTCAATTGAATATTTGAATTATATCAATAAATGAATGAAGAGAATGGGCAACAACTAAGGTAGGTATTTGAATTATGAAATTAGTATACATACTCGGTTTTAATTCGGTTGCGGTCTTGTTCATTCGTAGGAAACTGTATATATTTTAGCCTTATCTGCGATGAATTTAAGCATGCAGTAACCTGTGCAATGGCTGAAGACAGTCTGTTGTGCCACGAATTGGCCCTCATTATTAATATTCTTAGCCGTTGGTTCTGCTTCTAACAGCTCGTCGTACTCCTGAGCGATCAGGCTGTTAAGGACGTCCTCGTCGTCGTTGTATTCGTGGATTATGTCTGATGAGTCCTCCTCGTTCAAATCAGTTGGGTGTTTTCACAGGAATGGCTTGCGCGGTACTTTACATTGCTGAGCATCTAGGACCTTCTTCTTCTTGCAGCTGACAGCTCCGGTGCTAAAGCCTTTGCTGCACTTGCAGGAAACAATTTGGAAGCATGTTATCAAGCAGGCGCAACAATTTTGGTTGTGGGGATTGGTAGTACCCCTCGCATGGTTAGGCTCCAGCCCCAAACTGATGGGAGAAGTACATTACCCAACCACGCTTGTACTTGCTGGTAAGTGCGGAGGGTAATTGGCAGCGTCCCTTGTCGGTGGTAGGCGGGCTAGACGACCTGCGATACCGAATATTCTCACGATCAGTGACGAAGGCTATATTGCAACTAGGTTTTAGGACGACGAGAAAAATAATAATAATAATAAGATTACATTTTTTTTTCTAATACTAATTTCTAAGTAATGTATGTTTACATAGTCGTATGTACTAGAAACCTACTTAGGACTACTTATAGAAGTATACGTTACTAATAGGTCAGATTTATGTATGCTAAGTACACAACATAATTTCTTAACTTAAGTAGTTAAACACTAATTATAAACATTGTATAACCCTCACAATCTAATTCATAAGTAAGAATTTTATTATATGTCAACTCTTTCTTCTTTAAGTATTTCATAAACATTCCCTGATAGTTCTAGTGAACTTTCCTGCGTAAAAATAATATTTAACATTTTCTTATAATTTAAAAATATTTATTTAGCTTCTAAAATCTTTTTAGTGACATTCTCTGAATATTTCACTCTTCTAGCAGGACCCAACTTTCTTAAATTAGTTTGGATATCATTTAGCTTATTTAATATATATTCTAAATTCTGTTCCATATATTTTACTCAATAATTATGGAAATAATACTAACAAATAATAATTAGTATTACTAACACTACTACTCTTAATATTTATTACAGTTCTCTATAGCCATTTCACGTTGATAATAGTGCGAAGGAGAGAGGAATTAATTAAAACGTAATTATGGGGGCTTACGGGCAGGATTCACTTTCACTTTGGGTCTCTAATGATTCTCATAAAAATATTTGTAATAATATAGTTCGAAATAATATTTTTTCACATAATCATAATTAATATAAATTAAAATTAAAATATATTAATTTACATAATTTTTTTACATAATTGTTTTGTAATAAATACTTATTGTCATAAACATAAATAATCTTAATATAATTTAATCATAATAGTAATACTCATAATGTACAGAGAAAAGAGAACTCATAATGTACGGATGCACTCAGAAAAAAGGTAAGATTTGTTAAGTTTTTGTTTTTTTGTTGTTTATGTTCGCGGCTTAGGGGTGGCCCAAGGGCCACCCCCGCCGCACCCTAACCTATACTAGTATTTGTGTCAACTTAATGTGAAATAGGTATAATCAAATTTTACATAATGTCATCAACAAAATAAAAGATGAACAAAATAAAAAAGAAACTATGTTTATGACAATAACAATTATGACAAATCCATTATGATAAATCATTTTATAAAAAAAAATCTGTATGACAATCTATGATTATGACTACACAAATATTATTACAATAAATATTATTTGAATAAAATATTATGATAAAAAAAATATGAGAAAGGCTTTATGACAAACCATATTATGATTATTAACCTTATGAGAAATGAAAGGATCCCTTTCACTTTATACACATTATATATATTTTTTTCACTTACGCAATTTACAGTTGATCCATCAGCATCACGGAATCACAAATTTTCTTCTCATACGTTAGGCAATATCACCATCAGCTCCACCAGTGAATCTTCCTGACAATCTCTGGCGCATCCTTGTAAAAAATTCAGATTGCATTTTTCTTTGCATCCATTTTCTTTCATTAGTTAATTAAAAAATAAAGTTGTAATTTATTTGGAAAATGGAAATTAAAACTAGTGGATTATTTAAAAAACAAAAAAAAAATTCTTCATTAGGTATGTACCTACTTAAATTTTTATTATTTTCATTGAAAATATTAAAAAAAAACACATAAAATAAGGACAAATGTAAATAGTCTTATTGTTCAGCAGTGCGGGATCGAAACCACAACATACACCTCATCAGACACTCGCCTTATCCACTAGGCTGCTACGAACTGGTCGGCGGCGGCGAAATTATAGTACAAATATACCAATTAATAATTTTGATTGTATTATCACAAACACTTTCACTTTGAAACCGAAATCACCTTGATTATGATTCTATAATCCAATTCTCGAGTGAAGGCTGACGAATTGCTGCCAAACGACGGAGATGAGACGGTGAAATTCCTAATACTTGTCAACTTTAGCAATCTTCATTACAAAAACACAGGAATTCCTAAGATCAAATAGATCGTAGCTCCAACCAATATAATCATCCAATAGCAAATTAACTGATGTAAGTTTTTAAACACCACTGCTAGGGAAATTACATTTAAAAGTATTTTTAAAACATTTTTCTATGCCGAGCGAGTTTACGCAGCACAGTAGCGCCGCCGTCTTTACTTTTTAATGTTGTATCAGTTGCGAAAGAGGAATTTTTTTAAGATTGCTAAGTTTGACATTAAAACAATAATGCTAGTGGCCAAAAGACACGTCATGGCACCAAAAAACGAGGTTTAATATTATTTTCGATAATAACGCCACTGTCGCTACTGTTTGTGCTACTTTTCCTTTTCTTATTATTGCTATTGGCTAAACGCACGGTCTCTAGAATTCAGTTTTTCTCCTTTTGAGGCTTTTTGAAGAAACACCTTTCCTAAAGTAACCGATGATAATAATTGATGAAGACTCCACTCAGTTGCCTTGCCTAAGTTGGAAAGATCTACGTTTTTTTTTAAATGTGATATCTTCGTATTCTAGCTTGAGCAAAGTATCGCCAGTAAAAACGTAGGCGTAACTAGGATCAGGCAAAGCAGGCGTTAATGTGCATTCAGGCGTTGAAGTCAATTTAGGTATCGAAGTCAATTCAGGCGTTGAAATCAATTCAGGTGTTGAAATCAATTTAGGCGTTGTAATCAATTCAGGCGTTGAAATCAATTCAGGTGTTGAATTCAATTCAGGCGTTGAAATCAATTCAGTTCAGGCGTTGAAATCAATTCAGGTTTTGAAATCAATTCAGGCGTTGAAGTCAGTTTAGGCGTACAGAAGCCAATTTCTGTAAATAAAATTATATTTATAGACTAGTTGCCTAAGGTTAGGTTATCTAGTCGCTACTGCTTGTGCTACTTTTCCTTTTTTTATTATTGCTATTGGCTAAACGCACGGTCTCTAGAATTCAGTTTTTCTCCTTTTGAGGCTTTTTGAAGAAACACCTTTCCTAAAGTAACCGATGATAATAATTGATGAAGACTCCACTCAGTTGCCTTGCCTAAGTTGGAAAGATCTACGTTTTTTTTTAAATGTGATATCTTCGTATTCTAGCTCGAGCAAAGTATCGCCAGTAAAAACGTAGGCGTTACTAGGATCAGGCAAAGCAGGCGTTAATGTGCATTCAGGCGTTGAAGTCAATTTAGGTATCGAAGTCAATTCAGGCGTTGAAATCAATTCAGGTGTTGAAATCAATTTAGGCGTTGTAATCAATTCAGGCGTTGAAATCAATTCAGGTGTTGAATTCAATTCAGGCGTTGAAATCAATTCAGTTCAGGCGTTGAAATCAATTCAGTTCAGGCGTTGAAATCAATTCAGGTTTTGAAATCAATTCAGGCGTTGAAGTCAGTTCGGGCGTACAGAAGCCAATTTCTGTAAATAAAATTATATTTATAGACTAGTTGCTTAAGGTTAGATTATCTAAGATTAGGTTAACTAAAGTAGAATTTACGTAAGAAAAAATAAACGCACATTCACGATAGTCGCAAATAACGCACTTCCTATCGTAAAAGCACTGTCACATGCGAAATATGGTACAGGATAGGTCATAGACAGTTACGATAATCTATGTTGTCAACCTTTGGTACGAATTATATTTTTTTTATTTTTACAATTGTCTATTTTTTACATCTTGCCCTGAACGAGATTCGAACCCGGTACTCCGAAGAAAGTATTGACTATTAGAAACACGGAGCGGAGGTGTCCATATTTATTTTTATTTATGTATTTATTTAATTATTATTTATTTATTTAAATTGACAGTAATTTGAAAGATACTAGAACTAACTTTGACTAAACTAAATAACAATCAGTTTTGATTTATCTAGCCGACTTGGAAATCTTTATACTTATAATACTTTTTTTATTCAATATCGGATTCTTCACTACTAGAAGTGAAGTCAGAACTTGAGTCACTCTCTGTAACTCTAATGATAAATGAATCAACAGTATTATCAATAGTATCATCTATGCCTCTCATTTTCTCTTCTTTTATAACGTGATTGACGCAGTTGCGCCACTTTTCTGCAGTTACATTACAAGTATTGAAGAATTATTTTTTAAATAATTTAAATTTATCTACTTCCTAAAATATTGATGAAGTATTAACACATAAGGACAAACCTCAGGGTTCAAATATGTTATTACTAATTACTTAGAATAGTATTGTGTTGTTTTTTATTTGATAAATAAAAAATAAAAAAAGTTATTCTTTCTGTTCCTTCTTCAAGTACCTGTTTTACATCTGAGAATTTTAAAGTCGTATTATTCCTGGCGACATAACTTTTTATGTTTGCCCATACCAATTCGATAGGGTTTAATTCGCAATTAAAACTTTCATTTCCTGTTATAAATCATGTAAATTTAAATTGGTCCATAAAATTATTCTACTTTATTTAACTTATCAACTAATATCACAGACTTAAACACGAGAAAGATCGTTAGCACAACTAATCTAAACTTACTTACTTCGATGGCTTGACGACCCAAAGAGAATCTTGGCCTCAGATACTAGAAGCTTCCATTCCTTCCTGTTCTGCGCTACTTCCTGTCAATCTAAACACACATTACAAATAAAAAAGGTAACAGAACTAACATGCAAAATCTATATAAAGCATAATGAGCGATAGTTGAATGCTCCGGCAAAACAGGGATGAGGTCTTTGTAGTCTGGCTTCTTAACACCGTACAACTAACCGAGAAATGGTAGCCCCTCAGAACTAACTTAAAACAGAGTTCTCAGTCGGGGGTCAGGATCGGCAGTATACATTGCATCGTTATCCACGCAGTCAGTATGCAGATTTATTCTTCGTCTTTCCCATTTGACGTCTTCCATATGTTAATGTCACTGATGACTTAAAATTGAGACTTGACAGCATCAGAAAGCAAATGACAGACCATGGAAAGTATTTTAGAGCACCGGTTGTGATTTAATAAACACCTCGCTATTATTCCTCCAATTGGTCCAGTAAAAAAATTATGGTTTATCACTTCTTAATGTAAACTTTGGCATCTTTGTAGAAAATCTTTGATAATAGAAACTTGGAATGATTGATTTTTAAGCAGTGTAATTTCTTTGGCAACTTTAACGCCCAAATACAGGTCATTTAATTCTACAAAATTCACTGTACTATTGGGGTCAACATCTTCAATATTTGTAGCTCGGACATAGCTACTTTTCATGTAACAGCTAAGTATAGTTTTAAACATATCAGACATATCTCTATAAATGGAATGAACAGCACATTCATTTCCTTGGTAAATAACATTTAGTTTATTCACAATTGGTAAAATGTAGTCTAAGAACAAAAAATAGAGCTTTATTTGTTTATTTTCAAAATTTTCATGTAAGAATAATGCTGAGTGATTGTGCACAACGAGATGCTCTTGCTGAAAGTATAACTTTAGTGCATCCCACTACTCTACTATGCGATTGATACATCCATGTAGAGATAACCAACGTATCTCATAGTGGCGTATAATATTATGCTGTTCAGAGCCCACAAATGCTTGAAATTCTGCAAATTGTCTTTGACGTTTCGAACTGTGGCTAAAATAATTATGTGTTTCTTTGACAACTTGATCTAGGGTTCTAGGAAGTTTTTTACATGCATAGCTTACAGCCAATGCACACGAATGGCACACACATTTTACAAAAATGCAACTCGAATTGGCATTTTTAATTTTTGAGACAATACTATTATTTTTACCAAACATTACATTTGTTGTATCAGCTGCAAATCCAAGTCCATTTTTGATATTCAAATTTAAGTCGATTAAACTTTTACACAGTGAACTAAAAATCTCTTCAGCCGTTTCGCCTGAAAGCTTGACAGAACATAAAAATTTTGTTTTGAGTTTATCATCCTTGACACAATAAAATTTAACTGCTACGGCAAGTAGTTTTCCGTCGATATGTCTGTGCTTTCATCTATGATTAAAGAAAAAACTGTATTACCTGACAATTCAGAAGTTTCTTTATGTTTGCCAGTAATTGCTTTTCAAACAATGGTGCCATTACATCATAAATTAACTGTGCTGATTTAGTACGTTTACAGGAAAAACCTTTTGAGATTTTTGAATCATGAAACATTTTACTAAATAATTCGCTTAGATGATCCGAAATTGCACGAAACGAAATACTATGTTCAGCTATCGCGGCGCAAAAGAGAAGCTCAGATTTTCTTGTCTCCTGGGAAACCTTTTCCTTGAAATATTTTGTCAACCTGAAACAGAAAGATAAATAAGAGAAAGATACAATAAGTACCTAGAGTAAATGCGAAGTGAGTGCAAACTTGGTACATAAGTAAGTAGCAAATTATTACTCTGTTATCTTACCTTCGACTGTCCACTGTAATGTATAGTTTTTCTTACGATGTTTTTCTGACTCGGCATGAGACTTTGTTGCAATTCTACTTAAAAACGTCAGTCCACAAGCTTTACATAAAGCGTTTTCACTATTTTTGTCTTTAGTTAACCAAGAAGAGAATTCAGGGTTTTGTTCCCACTCCGCCCTGTATTTCTGATCGTATTTGAGCTTCATCTTTAAAAATAATTGCCCCGAACTGAGCCAGATAAATAGTACCACACACAATGTTGAAATTGTTGAAAAGTAAAAAGAATTCAAAAAATTTCACGTTTGACATTTAGCGATACTTCCGGGTTCATGAAAAGAGAAGGATTGATACGAAAAACTCAATGCGAGACAAGGAAAAGGACTGCGAAGCGAAAAAAAGTTTGACTTTGACATTTGACATTCTTTGACTTTGACATTTGTTCTTTTTTTATGCCCCATCCACACTACGGCCGCGTGCTGGACGCGGCGTTGGGGCGCGGGGTATAGTATGAACGCAACGGAATTTTTAATTTTTTTTATTTGTAGGTGTGTGGAAAATACCAAAAAAAAGTACCAAAATAAGGCAAAATAGATAAAATTCTACAAACATTATACTAATTAGTAGTATATTTGAGGCATTTAGTATAATTGAGGCATTACAGAATGATGTTAGTATAATTTTAGTACTTGACCAAAGTACTAAAATTATACTAACATCATGCCTCAATTATACTAAATTAGTACTGAAAATACCAAAAACGGTCACACTGGTAACGACGTACTAATTGTTTCCATACCTCCTCATAATTTGCATCAGTTGTCGAAAAGTTACGTAACAAATCCTTTGTTTCTCCAGATAAATTTCCCTTTAAGTAGTGTAATTTTTTAACAGACGTAATATAAATGGGGTATTATTTAAGCTATCACCAATTTAATTAGTTTTGTGTTTCTTAAATAATAGGGTTTGTCCTCAAAATAGTAGATCTTTCACCAAAATGTAGTCACCAAACAATGCAAAATCAGTTCCACAATAAATCACCTAAAATCCTGAGATATAAGGTCTAGTACCAAATAAATGTTTTTGTATGTATTATAATAGGTGTGTCCTAATAAGTATTTAAGCAAACTAATTTAAAGAGATCACCAATAAATCATATTATGTTACTAGAAAATTGCATTAAGTTCAAATAAAAAAATAGGGTTGTCATCATCGTTTCAACCAAAAGATTCTGCTACTTAACTAGACTCCCAAGGTTCTAAATTTCCACTGGTAGTATAAATTATATTTAAATAAAAATTTTAGCAGAGTAGTAAATAAAACAATTAAAGTCAAAATAATCAATATTTATTGTTTAAAATAATTACCACTGAACAATCAGCGCTGGTTTAAAATAGCTGGCTTATGGCTAGCAGAATAGTAGATAAAACACTTAATTAAAGTTAAAATAATCAATATTTATTGTTAAAAAACAATAATCACTGAATAATCAGCGCTGGTTTGGATTTCGAAGGGCGCCCCTTTTTCTTTTCTGGCCGATAAGCACATTTTTTGCTTCTGGTGGGGGGTTGGCCAGCTTTAAGCGTATGGCTAATCCGATAATATGTTTGCACATATATTTCTTGTAAAACGCAGGGCAGTTGCATTTCCCATGCATCCAATCAATATTGTGCGGTAGATCCACTCTCCATTTGCTGAACCATTGGACTTTGTATTCATCAAAATCAGTCCATGTATTTTCAAAGTTTTGTATTTTGTTTGCCTTACCAGCCGGTACTTCGTAGTGTTTAAAAGCATCGTCACTATACGTCAGTATTACTTCTTTAGGCAACTTAGCCCATTGGTAGGCTTCTGTCCAGTCTTTCAGAGTCATAGTTGGTAATGTCGCAAATACTTCATCGACAGCTAACGACCAAACATTTACAAACTCTGAAGCAACTGTCAAAAAACGAGACAGTGGCAAACGTTCACGGAGCGTGTATTCATCTTTGATTACTCGGTTATGTGATTCTAGTGCATTATTAGTCGCTGGTGAACCCATGTGAGCCCCCAAATACCAGTTACGGTTTTGTATGAGCCATTGCTCCTTAAAATACTGGATGAAAGTTGTCTCATCCTCCCATTTCTTCAAGAATGCTTGTGAAGCTAACTCGAACGTTTCTTAATCAGTCACTGCTTGGAGAGAATCCACATCTGTCAACAAATCTTTGTGAACATTTTTTCGCGTATCTTTCTCTACATGAGCTTGAATTTTTTTAGCATGTGCCCAACACATTCGAATTGTGACATCTTCACCAAATACCTCTATAAATGCATTTTGTATTGCTTTCGCTGCGTCACATACTAGAACTTCTGGTTTGAAGGTTTGTGAGTACAAGTTAAAGATATTAGTCTTGATGGCATCGAACAACAACTTAAAGTCTTCTTTTCCCTCATTAGTGGCAACCCCAAGCCCGAATGGATGAAATCGTTTATTTTTATCTGTACTTCCAACGACAAGAACGGGGAATCCTTGCCACACCAACTTGTATGTAGCATCAGCATGAATAACTTTTACGTCACGTGCTTTTTGCAGCAAATATTTTGTTGATAGTACAAATCTAAAGCGTGGTGAACTAGTTTCTTCAACTTCAATCACTTCATACCCAATAACATAAACTTCATGTTCGTTGTCAGGAATTGGTGAATGAGACCTTAGCCAAGCTTCCAATTCGCCTAGGCTGATCGTGGGCTGTCCGTATTTACAACGGCGTCTGTCAATTAAATACGTCTTTACTTGGGACATTTTTGGCACTTTAATACCATCAATTTTAGTCAAATTTGCAAGTATGGCTTTTGGTTTGAGATGTAAGTCGTATAATTTGTTTATTTCTTCCTTTACTCTGTCACTAAGCCCATAACAAGCGAGCGTTTTTGAATCGTGGTCATGATCAGAATTTGTCCGAAACAACAATACTTCATCCGAGAATGAGTACATGAGTAAATACAACTGAGCTGAACATTGTGGTCCCTTCCGCACCACTTTATTACATCTAAAGTACTTTTTTCTCCCTTCCTCTACATCATGCGTTCGTAGAAAAGACCAAATTTTTTCAGCCTTTATATACTCCTCAGCACTGTGTTTGTCTTCAAATTTTTTAACGAAAATCCAATCCTTGCTTTGCGACCGTTTCTTCTTTGGTATGGTGCCTACATCAGTGTCAGGCGGGTTGGCGATCGCAGTGTGATGTCATAGTACGCGGAAAGATGCTGCTGCCCATGCTCCGGTGTTTTTGATCCCTTAGTCGCCTCTTACGACACCCACGGGAAGAGATGGGTTGGTGCTATTCTAGGGCCACACCACAGGCCCAGAGACTAACTTTAACGAATACTATTAATTTAATATCTGAACGAAATAAAATGTTACTACTGTATTGGTGACAAAATATCAAATAAAAAGGAGTCGCAGTCAGGGATCGATAATCGATTTATTTGGTGACAGATCTACCATTCTGAGCACAGAGCTATTATTTAAGTAACAAAACTGTTATTATAAGAACGAAGTTTATATTCATGTAATGCAATATAATTTTATTGGTTATCGATCTCTTATTTTACACATATATTAACATTAATTTGATAATTCATACCTGGGAACAAATTTTGTTTATCTGAGAACGAAAATATTTCGTGGCGATAGATCTATTTATTAGGTGATACAACTTGATGACAAATATAAATTTTGGTGATAGAAAATATAGTTCCCATATAAATGAGGGATAAGAACATATCATAAAAGGTTTGCCAATCTTGGTACGCTCCAGAGAAATAAGATAAAATAAGACGCGGCAGTTTGATAACGTCACTACTCTTACTACTAGTCGACGCCGCTGGGTCGGAAGCTGACGGTAGGAATGATTCATACGCTTACCGCAACGTGGTTTTGTAATCGACGTACAAATCTTCAAATTGTTCATAAATGCCTTCTTCAAATAATAATAATATATCATTTATTTCAGATGTCAATCCATAATTTTGTTAGTAACAAAATATGGCTCCTTCCTCTCTTTAGATGTATTTAATATCACCTTATTATGTAAATCTTTAAACTCTTTAAATTGTTGATCTAACAGCTCTAAACGCGTTTCTAAATGAGGCCTCTTAATCGTTTCTTTAGATGATTTCCTATAATTCTTCTCAGCTCGCTACAACTTTTTCAAATTCTCTCTTTGAATAATCACGAGCGCTTCCATAGTATAGGTTACGTAATGACTCACTCACTCGGTATAGTCCCCACAACAACTCTCGTAGGTAATCTAGGTATCCTAAATTAATCTCCGTCACAACTCTCGGAACAATGCACGTCTTGAAAAATCACTCAGTTCTTGTAAAGTCTCAAAGCTCAACTCACTCAATTAATTGTCTATAAAATCTCGTACAGAATGTCCGGAATAAAATCAATTAGAACACCAAAAGTTTCTATCACTCCAATTGAATAACGTGTCATCCGTAATTAGCTTAGAAACTGCATGCGCCGCAGCTTTCAAATCGTAGGCACTCATAGGCCACTTGACCGGTTTCTTATCTCTTGTAGGCTCAAAACAAGACCGGCGACGATCGCCCACGCATCCGATTCGTAAAGGACTAATAAGTAAGTTATATTAGGATAAGTTAGTATTACAAAAATAATGCCATGTGCAGCTTGTCGATTGCAATTCTTAACTTTATTTTATCAACTGCTGGCGGGATTCTTCAAGTAAAAGGCCGTGACCAGAGATGTGGTTTATTCGTAGTCGAGAGAGAAAAGAGAGCGAGCGAAGCCAATTACAACAATATATAGCACAGAGAGCAAGCGTAATCTATCGCATATGATCGGAACTTATTAAGAAGTTCAATAATAAGCAAGATTAATGATTTCGTTAACTATTGTTAATAAATTAATAGATTTAAGATAGATGGCGCTTTTACAATTTTAACATATGTAGATATTTAATTTTAATTAAAAAATAACAAACCTAGGTGCCTAGATTATGTACTAGAATAGCTAGACTACAAAAATATCTATTGGTAAGACTAAATTCAAGAACTGAACTGAAATTACATGGAAATCGAGATAAGCGGGGATCGAACCCGCGAATATAAAATGAAAACAGACTAAGTTCATTCAAGTGGGATTCGAACCCACTAGTGAATATTCAGGTGATTTAAGAATTGATTTGTATAAAGTTAACAACCAAGTTTCAAACTTGTGGGATTCGAACCCACAACTGAAAAGTTAAGGATATTTGAAGTAAAAGATGGTACAAAAATACATTTTATTTTTGACCTTACTAGAAAAAATCGAAAACGATTAATTTGACACAGCTATTATGTGATTAGTTATTTGGTAACTTAAATAAGGATGAATACAATTAATAACAACGTAAACTATGTCGTTACTTAGTGATAGCTAAAATAATGAATGCTGAAGAAAGATGAATACAATTCTAATTAGTTTATACTAAATATTGAAAACTAAATGAGATTGAATACAATGCAAAGATATGTATCTAAAATATAAAATTCTAATGAGAAAACTAAATGTGGATGAATACAATGCAAGTATATGTATCTAAAATATAAAATACTAATGAGAATCATCTTATTCTAAATCTATCGGTAGGGGACAAATATTATTAAACGCTCTTTTGATTTCCCCCCTTGAAGTGGTGATGGTGGCGACACGAACTTCTCCGTCGACCCCTGGGTGGATTTGAGTTATCTTCCCGAGATTCCATTGGCACGGCGGCAGGTGGTGGTCCTTGACTAGCACGACTGTACCGATCTTCAGGCTTGGTCCTTTGGCGCTCCGCCATTTGGTCCTTTGCTGCAGCAGCCCGATGTAGTCTCGTGACCAGCGCCTCCAGAAATGTTGTTGAATCTGTTGAAATTGTTGAAAATAATTTAATTTGTTGATCAGGACGGCTTCATATTCGTAGTCGGCCAATGTGATTGGTGTTCTTCCCATGAGGAAGTGAGCTGGCGTTAGGATTTGGGTATGATCTAAATTAGAGTCAGGAAGAGGGCAGAGTGGTCTAGAATTTAAGATTCCTTCAATTTGAATAATTACAGTAGAAAATTCTTCATAAGTTAATAAACTATCTTTCATTACTCGCTTTAAATGGTATTTACAGGACTTAACTGAACTTTCAGCCAACCCATTCATGTGAGGTGTGTAAACTGGACCGAATTTCCATTTGATACCTTGATTAGCTGAGGATGTGCATATATCAGTAGAAGACTGATTTATAAAATAATACAATTCTTTGAGATCATTACAAGCACCCTTGAATGTAGTTCCATTATCACTTACCAATTGGCCTGGTTTACCTCGTCTCGCCACAAACCTTCTGAATGC
>CM031574.1:8774616-8798616 GCA_018467065.1 Ephestia elutella
GCTAATATTGCCTTTTTCATAGGTATGGTAAACTTGCTACGCCCCGGGGCTCCGCTCAGTTGGGAATTTTGGGATAAAAATTATCTTATGTGATTTTTCAAGTCTTTTTCTATTTGTGTACTAAACTTCGTCGAGATCCGTCCAGTAGACTTCGTGTGATTGAGTGACAAAAATTTCGAGTTTGTGTGGGAACTTCATCATTTATGATAATATACTAGATGCGCCCCGAGGCTTCGCTCCTGTGCGAATTTCAGAAAAAAAGTAGATTATATGCATTTTTAGGTTTAACTCTACTTGTGTACAAATTTTTGTTGAAATATGCCCGGTAGATTTTGTGTAATTGAATAACAAACATACATCCGAGACATCCAAACGTAAAAAAGTATAAATATAAATGTGAAAATTTAGATGTATGTTTGATACTCAACTACGCAAAATCTACTGGACGGATCTCGATGAAGTTTAGTACACAAATAGAGAAAGACTTAAAAATCACATAAGATAATTTTATCCCGAAATTCCTAACTGAGCGGAACCCCGGGGCGTAGCAAGTTTTCCTTACCTATGAAAAATGCTATATTAGCTGCGCCTCGGAGCTCTACTCCCGTAGGAATTTTGGGATAAAAAGTGCTCTATGTGCTATTCCCGGTATTTTTCTACCCGTGTACCAAATTTCATCGAAATCCGTCTAGTAGATTTTGCGTAGTTGAGTATCAAACATACATCTAAATTTTCACATTTACAATATCTGTGGGATTTGTGCAATTACATTTAGCACTAGTATTGGACCGAGTGGTCCAAAATATATGTATTTAGTCCCATTAAACGCAGAATATAATGCTCTAAAACTTTTAATAGCACTATGTTTTCGAAATTCTGGGTCTTTTTCGAGATATAATAGTAAAACTGCAACAATACCCCTCTATTTAGGTACATTTTCACAACATGTGCCCCAAACACAACTTTCAGCTGGTAAACCGTCAAGTCTATCAAAATAAGACATGGGACATATTTTATTAAGAATTTAATAAGGATCATCTTTGCCTTTGACACCTTTTTCGTATCTACAATAGTTTTCGAGAAAAAGTGAAAAAACCGGTAAAGGGGACACATTTCAGATTTGATAAATCGCCAACAACAAACCCACATTACTTATATAGACAAGGAAAATAATGAATTATTAGCAAAATCTGAATCAAGAACAGTAAGGAGTGGTGTCCCTCAAGGTAGCATATTGGGTCCATTACTTTTTCTTTTATATATTAATGACCTCCCCAAAAATATTCCCTATAAAATGGTCCTGTTTGCGGATGACTCTTCTATACTGATTACAGAAAGAGATGAATGTGACTATGAAATGGACTGCAATAACGCTCTTAATAAAACAATAAATTGGTTACAATCAAATAATTTAGTAGTTAATATAGACAAGACAAAATGTATGCAATTTCATGTCCAACAGGCAAAACCAAAGGACATTAAAATACAATTTAATAACCAACAAATTCAGTTTGTCAAAGAGACTAAGTTTTTGGGAATCACTCTTGATTGTCACCTTCAATGGAAACCACATATTGAAAAATTAGTCTCTAAAATAAGCAGATATGTTTATGTGCTTAAAAATATCACAAGAACAGTCTCGCAAAAAACAGCTGTCTGTGCATATCATGCGTATGTTGCTTCTAATTTGAGATATGGTATATTATACTGGGGGAATGCTGCAAATATACATATAATTTCACTGTTTAGAACGCAAAAAAAATGTATCCGAGCCATGTTTGGTGCCACACAAACAGACAGTTGTGTACCGTATTTTAAGAAATTAGGCATATTGACACTGTATTCCATGTATATTTTTGAAGCTTGCATGTATGTAAAGAAAAATATAAATAACTTTAAGCAAATCGTTAATAATAGACCAAGAGCGACACGAAACAAAGTCCAAATATATCCACAAAATAATTCTAATCTTGTATTGTATAGCAGAACTATATGTATTGGGACCAAAACTGTTCAATAAACTACCTGATAATTTAAAAGAAATGAGTACAAAAAAATTTAAATCATAATCATCAAAAATTTATATCATCAAAAATTTTAATAGAAAAATATTATTCCATTGACGAATTCTTAAATGATAAATTTGTTTGTTAAATTTCAAATCGATAAATTGAATTAATATTGAATGTATATTTGACAAATTGTAATTTGACATTTTTTCCATATCTTTGACTTATTTATTATTGATATTATTTACCTACTGATTAAAAATTGATTTTATTTTTTACTTCTGGCATTATGTAAAGAGTTTATAAATTTATGACTATATTATGTAAATTTGCACACCTTACCAAGGTAAAATGTATTGGGCACAATATTATTCTTAACAACACTTTTGTAACTTACCTACATTTTATGCAAATAAAGAAATTTGAATTTGAATTTGAATTTGAAGGGGGGGTAGCGTCAGGGGGAGGGCAGGGGAGGGTAGTGAGCGTTGAACACCACAACCGAAGGTATATGTCACACAAGTTTCAAAACTTTATGAATTAGTTTTTCTTCCCCATACATTGATTACATAGAATGACCGGACTACAAATACAAAAACTGTAACACATGTTTGTCGTGATGAAGAATTAATCTTTTTTTTTTTTTTAAAGTCATAAATAATATACAGGTTCCAGCACGTCGCACGAGGAAGGGTTCCCAGAAGGCTGAAATTATTATCATCATCATTCCAAGTAATGAAGGAGTTATCATGCACAGAATAAGTAATGACTGCAATATTTAACAATTTATGTGGGAAAGGAATAACTATACCTAATCTTTTTTTGTTTTCTTTAAAAAAAGTTCGGAAAAGAAATTTCCACTTCATTACTAAAAATAAAAGTCAACAATATGTACTATTTAGTTTTATTTAAAAATATATAATTCTAGTCATACAATTCAATAGAACATTATAACCATGACGTCTACGGTGGCTTTTCCTGCTTGTTGATTTATTTTTGAAAATGGATGTTCGAACTATTGCTAGATTTCTGTTGGGAATCTAAGAGGTGGTGAAATCCAAACTGCTGACACTATTGGTAGATAGGTATTTAAATTACAGTTTCTTATTACTAATTATGATTTTGCACTACTGAACTTGAACTTCTTCTTGTAGTGCCTCTCCATTACTGGAGGTTGGCCGTCAGATTCGCAAACTCTTCTCTATTCGTCGCTAAGCGAAATAGCTCCTCAACCGTGGTGACTATGGTCCACTCGTATATGTTTCTCAGCCATGATTTTTTGCGTCTTCCAACACATCTCTTGCCTTCTATTTTTCTTATCATAATAAGTTAAAGTAGCTGATATCTGACGTGTCGCAAAACGTGTCCCAAATATTGAGTTTCGAATTTCTACTAAGGAACAATTAAATTCAATAGTCTAGGGTCCCAAATATTCAACTTTGCGCTTTTTGACAGTTTGCAACAACAGTCTAGACATTGCAACGCGCTGGAGAACTTTTTCATTGCTGACTTTCTGAGTCCAATTGATACGAACTTGAACTATATAGGTATAGGTCTCATAAATATATTTTTTGCTTTCTTACAAAATATGACAACGACAAGAAGAAATTATATGATTATTTTTCGCTCTTTGTATTTTTTAAATTTATTTTTCTTTTTTCTTATGCTGCCAGCCAGTCCGATTGGCATTATTGTAGTTAGACACTCTTTTGAAATTAGTGCCATCTAGTAGCGTATTTTTAAATTTATAACAATGCTTTGCGCCATATTTAATGTTATTTTGAAAGCTCTCGTCGTAGTGTGAGTGAGTGTAGAGATACGAAGATTCATGGCAGATTCTATTCTAAAGCTTTTTTTATTATGTTAACTGAAATATAATCGTAGGCCATAAAATAAATAAAAGAGTATGTTTACCGCTCGCCAATTCAAAATGTTTGCCTATAAGTACTGCAACAATGCAAAAAAAAAACGGAAAATGTTGCTATCAACGCCATCCAGCGGGAATTGTTTAATGAAAAGCCTTTTGCTTTAACCTTAATACATGAATTTAAAGTCGATAAAAAATTCTATGCAAAAGCTTTACCTCGACAGTCCCCAAGTGTCACACGTATTTATTTTTGAGTGCGTTTGACCCCTATTTTGCCTGATGGAAAGCAACGATGAGGTCTAAGGTGGGACACGTAAACTCAAATAGTGCCTAGTCACTCTAACCTTGAAAATACCTAAATTATATGAATCGGGAAATAGCGACGCAGGGAGGGAATTGTTGTCAAGATTCAATGTACCTAAAGATCTAGGTATTATGTAGTTCTATGGTGTAGACTGTTGCGATCATAGACTTATAATATATGGTTGCGACTTGTCAAAAGGGCATACTCTCTCATCCGTGTACGGCCTACCTACAAAGATGTTCTTGTATTTCTCTTGATTATTTGCTTTCAGATACAGCTACTTCATTTTTCCAAGATGTGAGAACATCATTTGGTAAAATTTAATTTCAATTACTGGCAACACTAGGTAAAATGTCACCTATTGTCACTCGAACAAAAATAAACAAATAGATGTCATTTCTTTATTTTGTTTGTGTAAAATATGATAAAATATAATAGTTATGTAATGTTATTGTTGTTAAATAATCAAAAGGACCAACAAACAGACATGAAAATCAAGCGAACATACTTATAACTGCTATAATGTTGTGTAGCAATAGTTATAACCGTTGTTGCTGTTATGATATGATCCTGGCTTGCACTTATCGGAAAGGTAAAGTAATTGGCTGTTTCATTCGATTTTATCATTATCTGGAGAAACAAAGGATTTGTTACGTAACTTTTCGATAACTGATGCAAATTATGAGGAGGTATGGAAACAATCAGTACGTCGTTACCAGTGTGATTATTTTTGGTATTTTCAGTACTAATTATATAATAATTAGTATAATTGACGCATTACAGAATGATGTTAGTATAATTTTAGTACTTGACCAAATATCAGTATAATGTTGGTAGAATTTTAACTATTTTGCCTATTTTGGTTTTTTTTTTTGGTATTTTCCACAGACCTACAAATAAAAATAATAAAAAAATTCAGTTGCGTTCATACTATACCCCGCGCCCCAACGCCGCGTCCGGCACGCGGCCGTGGTGAGGATGGGGCATAAAAAGAACAAATGTCAAAGTCAAAGAATGTCAAATGTCAAAGTCAAACTTTTTTTTCGCTTCGCAGTCCTTTCCTTGTCTCGCATTGAGTTTTTAGTATCAATCCTTCTCTCTTCATATATCTATCCCTCCGGGCCCGGAAGTATCTTAATTTTAAATTTTTGTTCTGTTTCCCGCTCGCTAAATGTCAAACGTGAAATTTTTTGATTTCTTTTACTTTTCAACATCAGTAATACAGGGCAGAGTGGGAACAAAACCCTGAATTCTCTTCTTGGTTAACTAAAGACAAAAAAAAAAGTGAAAACGCTTTGTGTAAAGCTTGTGGATTAACGTTTTTAAGTAGAATTGCAACAATAAAGTCTCATGCCGAGTCAGAAAAACATCGACACTGTAATGTATAGAAAACTATACATTACAGTGGATAGTCGAAGGTAAGATAACAGAGTAATAATTTGCAACTTACCTACTTATGTACCAAGTTTGCATTCACTTTGCATTTACTCTAGGTACTTATTGTTTCTTTCTCTTATTTCTCTTTCTGTTTCAGGTTAACAAAATATTTCAAGGAAAAGGTTCAGTTTCCCAGAAGACAAGAAAATCTGAGCTTCTATTTTGCGCCGCGATAGCTGAACATAATATTTCGTTTCGTGCAATGGATCATCTAAGCGAATTATTAAGTAAAATGTTTCAGTATATAAAAATCGCAAAAGGTTTTTCCTGTAAACGTACTAAATCAGCACAGTTAATTTATGATATAATGGCACCATCATTTGAAAAGCAATTACTGACAGACATAAAGAAAACTTCTGAATTGTCAGGTAATACAGTTTTTTTCTTTAATCATAGATGAAAGCACAGACATATCGACGGAAAAACTACTTGCCGTAGCAGTTAAATTTTATTGTGTCAAGGATGATAAACTCAAAAACAAAATTTTTTATGTTCTGTCAAGCTTTCAGGCGAAACGGCTGAGCTGAGAATTTTAGTTCACTGTGTAAAAGTTTAATCGACTTAAATTTGAATATCAAAAATGTACTTGGATTTGCAACTGATACAACAAATGTAATGTTTGGTAAAAATAATATTATTGTTTCAAAAACTAAAAATGCCAATTCGAGTTGCATTTTTGTAAAATGTGTGTGCCATTCGTGTGCATTGGCTGTAAGCTATGCATGTAAAAAACTTCCTAGAACCCTAGATCAAGTTGTCAAAGAAACACATAATTATTTTAGCCACAGTTCGAAACGTCAAAGACAATTTGCAGAATTTCAAGCATTTGTGGGCTCTGAACAGCATAATATTATACGCCACTATGAGATACGTTGGTTATCTCTACATGGATGTATCAATCGCATAGTAGAGTAGTGGGATGCACTAAAGTTATACTTTCAGCAAGAGCATCTCGTTGTGCACAATCACTCAGCATTATTCTTACATGAAAGTTTTGAAAATAAACAAATAAAGCTTTATTTTTTGTTCTTAGACTACATTTTACCAATTGTGAATAAACTAAATGTTATTTACTAAGGAAATTAATGTGCTGTTCATTCCATTTATAGAGATATGTCTGATATGTTTAAAACTATACTTAGCTGTTACATGAAAAGTAGCTATGTCCGAGCTACAAATATTGAAGATGTTGACCCCAATAGTACAGTGAATTTTGTAGAATTAAATGACCTGTATTTGGGCGTTAAAGTTGCCAAAGAAATTACACTGCAAAAAAATCAATCATTTCAAGTTTCTATTATCAAAGATTTTCTACAAAGATGCCAAAGTTTACAATAAGAAGTGATATAACCATAATTTTTTTACTGGACCAATTGGAGGAATAATAGCGAGGTGTTTATTAAATCACAACCGGTGCTCTATAATACTTTTCATGATCTGTCATTTGCTTTCTGATGCTGTCAAGTCTATAATACTTTTCATGATCTGTCATTTGCTTTCTGATGCTGTCAAGTCTCAATTTTAAGTCATCAGTGACATTAACATATGGAAGACGTCAAATGGGAAAGACGAAGAATAAATCTGCATACTGACTGCGTGGATAACGATGCAATGGATACTGCCGATCCTGACCCCCGACTGAGAACTCTGTTTTAAGTTACCATTTCTCGGTTAGTTGTACGGTCTTAAGAAGCTAGACTACGAAGACCTCAACCCTATTGTGCCGGAGCATTCAACTTTCGCTCATTATGCTTTATTTAGATTTTGCATGTTAGTTCTGTTAGCTTTTTTATTTGTAATGTGTGTTTAGATTGACAGGAAGTAGCGCAGAACAGGAAGGGATGGACGCTTCTAGTATCGGAGGCCAAGATTCTCTTTGGGTCGTCGAACCATCGAAGTAAGTAAGTAAGTTTAGATTACTTGTGCTGACGATCTTTCTCGTGTTTAAGTCTGTGATATTAGTTGATAAGTTAAAGTAAGTAGAATAATTTTATGGACCAAGTTAAATTTACATGATTTATAACAGGGAATGAAAGATTTAATTGCGAATTAAACCCTATCGAATTGGTATGGGTAAACATAAAAAGTTATGTCGCCAGGAACAATACGACTTTAAAATTCTCAGATGTAAAACAGTTTCTTGAAGAAGGAACAGAAAGAATAACTTTTTTTATTTTTTATTTATCAAATAAAAAACAACACAACACTATTCTAAGTAATTAGTAATAACATATTTAAATCCCGAGGTTTGTCCTTATGTGTTAATACTTTTTCAATATTTTAGGAAGTAGATAAATTTAAATTATTTAAAAAATAATTCTTCAATACTTGTAATGTTGTTGTAATGTAACTGCAGAAAAGTGGCGCAACTGCGTCAATCACGTTATAAAAGAAGAGAAAATGAAAGGCATAGATGATACTATTGATAATACTGTTGATTCATTTATCATTAGAGTTACAGAGAGTGACTCAAGTTCTGACTTCACTTCTAGTAGTGAAGAATCAGATATTGAATAAAAAAAGTATTATAAGTATAAAGATTTCCAAGTCGGCTAGATAAATCAAAACTGATTGTTATTTAGTTTAGTCAAATAATCAAACTACAGTTGATTTCAAATTACCGTCAATTTAAATAAATAAATAATAATTAAATAAATGTGGGATATGGGGCAAAGAAAGGCGAAACAAAATAACTTTTAAAGATTTATTTATTTAGCGAACGCGACAGAGTAGCGGTTGTTCTTTTCGTCAACGTACGTAATCTAATATGGCTACCGTCACTCAACCTATCTCCTTCACTCATCCTCTCTCGCTCACATCCGTTCATAAACAAACATGCATCATCTCATAGTCATCTATCGTTCAAAAACCATTCATTCCTACAATCGGCCGTCCTGCATTTTGTCTGTCCTCAGGCATAAATATAATTACAATTTTACCTAAACGTAATGTTATACAATACAAATATTAAAACCTTAACATTCCGTTTCTCTCACATACCGCTGAAAAAAAAAAACAAAACAAGTTATTAGGCAACAAAAACAAAAGTTTACCTTCTGTGGCTAGGCTATTCTACTGGCCACTTTTTCATATTGTCAGCAGAAGTCGAAGTCTTAAATGGCCCATCTCCTTCTCTTGATAATTTCTCTACATCATAGCGATCATTACTCTTGATCTTTACCACTTTGTAAGGGCCTAAAAACTTGGGCTTGATCTTTAATCCACCGCCAAATTGTGTACGTTTGATAGCTACTAGCTCACCAATCTTGTACTGGGTAGCTTTGTTCCTATTCTTGTTGAAATTCTTCTTATTTTCCTCTTGTAATTTAAGTATCTGTTCCTTTGCCCTCTTACGTAATTCTTCTCTACTTTCTATGAAGAAACTTCTTTCTTCCTGTTGAAGTAATTCATAAAGTTCTTCATCCATTCCCGTTTTCATTTTCACACCTGTGAGTAACTCAAACGGGGTCGTGTTGATACTCCTGTGGAAAGTACTGTTGATAGCTTGTTGTACTTTACTGACATGCTTGTACCACAGAGCAGGCTTCTCAATGCATAGTTTCGTTAGGACAGATATAATTGTTCTGTGAACTCGTTCCACCTGTCCATTGCCTCGAGGAACACCAGTTGTAATTTTCACATGTTCTATGCCTTCATCTCTACAGAAATCTGTGAACTCGTTGCTCGTAAAAGCCGTTCCACGGTCTGTAATAAAGCGTACAGGATTACCAAATGTTTGTTGATAAATTCGTAGTTTATTTAATGTTTCTCCAGCTGCAACACTCTTTGTTGGAAATAGCCAAACAAATTTTGTGAATCCATCTATAACGGTAAGTATATAATTGTACTGTTTCTTAGTTTCACTCATTGGGCCAATATAATCCAAGTGAACAGTATGTAGGGGACTATCTTTGTGAATCGGGTGTAATAATCCCTCCTTACGTTTTTTCCCCATAGCCAGAAGGCAAGGGATACAACTTGAAATGTAGTCTTGAACTTTGCTCTCTACATCCCTGATGTAGTAATCCTTACTAATAAGCTCAAGTGTTTTCTTCAAAGCAAAATGCCCATTTGAGTGAGCTTTCTCTATAATTGCAAGTTCCATACTTTTGGGTACAACCAAAAGCTTGTCTGCTCCTTTGTAGAGTAACCCATTTTGCAAGTAGTAATCTTCATACGGTTTTTCATTCAAAATCGTCGAGATCGCTTGCAATCCTTCATCATGATTTTGAGCTCTTTTCAAACTGTCATGTATACTGGTCATCACTGCTATATATGGGTTGCGGCTCAAAGCGTCAACATGCTTCATCCTGCTGCCTGAACGATGTTCAACTACAAAGTCAAATTCTTGAAGTAATAGAGCCCACCTCGCTACTCGTGTACTTAAGTCTTTTTTCCTAAGTGTCATCTCGAATGCTTGACAATCAGTAACTATCTTGAATGGAATTCCGTATAGATAGTGCCGGAACTTCTTAACTGCTTCAATTACAGCCAAAGCTTCTAATTCATAGCTACTATATTTCTTCTCATACTCATTAGTCTTCCGACTCATATAGTAGACAGGATGTAGGTTACCATATTCATCTTTTTGCATAAGAATAGCTGCGCAAGCTAGGCTTGATGCATCTGTATGTAATTCAGTAGGTGCCTTTCTACTAAAAATTCTTAAAACTGGACTACTGGTTAACTTCTGTTTTAAAATCTGAAATGATTCCCTTTCTCGTTCACCAAATTCAAATTTACAATCTTTCTTCAATAAATCAGTTAAGGGACTGGCAATCAATGCAAAATTATTGATGTACTTTCTGAAATATGACGCCAGACCAACAAAACTGTGCACCTGCTTAATAGTCTGAGGTTCTGGAAATTTTGCAATAGCCTCCGTCTTCTCCAAAGAAGGTCGTACTTCTCCATTTTCAATAATATGTCCAAGAAAGGTTATCCTTGGTGAAATCAAGCTTGCCTTTTTCCAATTTATCTGCAATCCATAATCCTTTGCAACACTGAGTACCTCTCTTAAATTAGCCAGTGCTTCGTGTTCGTTCTTAGCTGGAATGACAATATCGTCGATAAATATTATGACTTTGCCTACTGATATTAATTCTCTAAACACAGAGGACACAAATCGCATAAAATAGTTGGGACATATAGACAGACCAAAGGGCGCTCTTAAAAATTCAAATTGTCCATGATGGGTGACAAATGCAGTATACTTCACTGATTCTTCAGAAATAGGTAAGTGAAAAAATCCATTTTTTAAGTCAATAACACTGAATATCTTTGCTTCAGACAATTTGTCTATACAATCGTCAATAATTGGTAAAGGGAATTCATCTTTTAAAATTTTCTGATTTAACTTTCTATAATCAATGCAAATTCTTACTGAACCATCTCTTTTTCGGACAAGAACCAAAGGGCTAGAAAATTCTGAATGACTTACTCTCACTATTCCCTTGTCTAACCATTCTGCAATTTGTGACTCAACTTCCTGTTGCTCCTTTAAAGAAATCCTCCTGGGCCGCTGTGATATTGGGCTGTCATCCTTCAATATGATTTTCATCTTAATGGGAGACTCCTTGATCTGCTGTGGTTCATAGTTCTTCACTAGACAGTGCAATTCGTTCCTTACCTCGGGTATTTTGATGTGATCTGTGGAAGGAAGATCAGAACACACGTCATCACACATCATACAGCTTAGCCAGTCGTCCTCTTTCGCACTAAACCACACAGAGTTACCACGCATACACATTGTTACATTCTTCAGAAAATCACTACCTAAAATTATATCATAAGGCATATACTCGTTTTTCATTACATAAAAAAGAACGTTTTTATAAGTTTTACTGTCTATTTCGATGTCCGCACAGAAAGAGCCACTGGTATACGTAGAAAACTGTCCGAATCCACAAACGCGAAGATTCACCGCATTGTCCAACACAACACCAATCTTGCTGCAGAGACCTTCCTTTATCAGATTGATGTCGCTCCCAGAATCAACGAGGGAATCCGTGATGTTTTCATATATTTTCACTTTTTTCAATGGTTTCTGCCGCTCCAAACTATTGTTTACACCGGCGTAGACGTCACAGTGACATCGACGTTTTTGACATTGACACTGACACTCGGGAACAGGTCCGCCATCTTGCGCTGGCGCAAAGTTGCCAATCGCATGACATACCGGGTGAACTTGTTCATAGTGAAGTTCGCACGAACCCCCGTCGTTGCCGCCGTCGTCGGTGGCGCCATCGTCCATCGTATTGAAGAAACTGTGCTTCGGGTTCGATTCTTCCGGTGTCTTCGTGCGATTCCGTATATGTTCGTACTTGGAATTTGATGAGGATGATGCAATCACGCGCTTACTTGGACATTCTGCCGAAATATGACCGAACTCGTTACAATTGAAGCATTTTCTTCCTTTAGCGCGATTTGGGCAGTCTTCTGATTTATGGCTAGTATCTCCACAACCAAAACATCTCATCTTAGACGAACTGCCGCCGCCTGCACTCACTGCTTGATGATTTTGTTTACTGCGCGCCGCCGTACCGCTTGCATGCTTCATTTTTCTTTGACTGCATCATAAATCTTAAACTTTTCCTTGAGATCAGCGTATGTTGTTACACCGTAAAGCATAATTTTGTTTGTTTCCACGTCCTGAATCCCGTCAATGATGTATTTGATCGCCACATAATCAGGCATTTTTCCTCGTCTTCCTAGCTCTTTCATCGTCAGCATGTAATCAAGGCAGGATTCGCTCGGCTTCTTTTTTCGTGAACTCATCATCTCATGTACTGTCTTGACATCAATGGTATCGGGAAATTCCTTGATAATATTCGTCTTTAGCTCGTCCCACGACTTGTACGCGCGTTCGGCACGCAACCAAAGTTGAGCAGTGCCCTTGAGTGAGCGCCTCGCCATGAGGAGCTGCTGCGTAGGTGTCCATCCATAGATTTCGGCGTTGTCTTCAACATCCTGTACCCATCTTGCGACAGGATACGTCTTGTCCTGGCCTGTGAATTCAGGGATGAGACCATCCATGAAATAAAGCATCGTATGTTTACCGCCGCTACTGCATTCGCTGAATTCGTCGTCTGGATCGTCTTGCCGGCTGCGTCGTCTTGATTCCTTCGGCATCCTGCGCTCAGCGTCGTAAACTCGTAAATCGTCGTCGTCGTTAATTCCGTTGCAGCGTGGGATACCGACTTGAACTTCACGGTGCCGGGATATATCCGTAATAATCGTCGTAATCCGCCTTTCTTTTTATCCTATCCCGGACGAGCCCCCAAAAATGTGGGATATGGGGCAAAGAAAGGCGAAACAAAATAACTTTTAAAGATTTATTTATTTAGCGAACGCGACAGAGTAGCGGTTGTTCTTTTCGTCAACGTACGTAATCTAATATGGCTACCGTCACTCAACATATCTCCTTCACTCATCCTCTCTCGCTCACATCCGTTCATAAACAAACATGCATCATCTCATAGTCATCTATCGTTCAAAAACCATTCATTCCTACATAAATAAATAAAAATAAATATGGACACCTCCGCTCCGTGTTTCTAATAGTCAATACTTTCTTCGGAGTACCGGGTTCGAATCTCGTTCAGGGCAAGATGTAAAAAATAGACAATTGTAAAAATAAAAAAAATATAATTCGTACCAAAGGTTGACAACATAGATTATCGTAACTGTCTATGACCTATCCTGTACCATATTTCGCATGTGACAGTGCTTTTACGATAGGAAGTGCGTTATTTGCGACTATCGTGAATGTGCGTTTATTTTTTCTTACGTAAATTCTACTTTAGTTAACCTAATCTTAGATAATCTAACCTTAAGCAACTAGTCTATAAATATAATTTTATTTACAGAAATTGGCTTCTGTACGCCCGAACTGACTTCAACGCCTGAATTGATTTCAACGCCTGAATTGAATTCAACACCTGAATTGATTTCAACGCCTGAATTGATTACAATGCCTAAATTGATTTCAACACCTGAATTGATTTCAACGCCTGAATTGACTTCGATACCTAAATTGACTTCAACGCCTGAATGCACATTAACGCCTGCTTTGCCTGATCCTAGTTACGCCTACGTTTTTACTGGCGATACTTTGCTCAAGCTAGAATACGAAGATATCACATTTAAAAAAAAACGTAGATCTTTCCAACTTAGGCAAGGCAACTGAGTGGAGTCTTCATCAATTATTATCATCGGTTACTTTAGGAAAGGTGTTTCTTCAAAAAGCCTCAAAAGGAGAAAAACTGAATTCTAGAGACCGTGCGTTTAGCCAATAGCAATAATAAAAAAAGGAAAAGTAGCACAAACAGTAGCGACAGTGGCGTTATTATCGAAAATAATATTAAACCTCGTTTTTTGGTGCCATGACGTGTCTTTTGGCCACTAGCATTATTGTTTTAATGTCAAACTTAGCAATCTTAAAAAAATTCCTCTTTCGCAACTGATACAACATTAAAAAGTAAAGACGGCGGCGCTACTGTGCTGCGTAAACTCGCTCGGCATAGAAAAATGTTTTAAAAATACTTTTAAATGTAATTTCCCTAGCAGTGGTGTTTAAAAACTTACATCAGTTAATTTGCTATTGGATGATTATATTGGTTGGAGCTACGATCTATTTGATCTTAGGAATTCCTGTGTTTTTGTAATGAAGATTGCTAAAGTTGACAAGTATTAGGAATTTCACCGTCTCATCTCCGTCGTTTGGCAGCAATTCGTCAGCCTTCACTCGAGAATTGGATTATAGAATCATAATCAAGGTGATTTCGGTTTCAAAGTGAAAGTGTTTGTGATAATAAGTGATAAGTGGTATAAGCGGCACATTTGCTTTAGACATATAAGCCAGAAATATCACCTTCTTACCTACAATCAAAATTATTAATTGGTATATTTGTACTATAATTTCGCCGCCGCCGACCAGTTCGTAGCAGCCTAGTGGATAAGGCGAGTGTCTGATGAGGTGTATGTTGTGGTTTCGATCCCGCACTGCTGAACAATAAGACTATTTACATTTGTCCTTATTTTATGTGTTTTTTTTTAATATTTTCAATGAAAATAATAAAAATTTAAGTAGGTACATACCTAATGAAGAATTTTTTTTTTGTTTTTTAAATAATCCACTAGTTTTAATTTCCATTTTCCAAATAAATTACAACTTTATTTTTTAATTAACTAATGAAAGAAAATGGATGCAAAGAAAAATGCAATCTGAATTTTTTACAAGGATGCGCCAGAGATTGTCAGGAAGATTCACTGGTGGAGCTGATGGTGATATTGCCTAACGTATGAGAAGAAAATTTGTGATTCCGTGATGCTGATGGATCTGCTGTAAATTACGTGAGTGAAAAAAATATATATAATGTGTATAAAGTGAAAGGGATCCTTTCATTTCTCATAAGGTTAATAATAATAATATGGTTTGTCATAAAGCCTTTCTCATAACTTTTTTATCATAATATTTTATTCAAATAATATTTATTGTAATAATATTTGTGTAGTCATAATCATAGATTGTCATACAGATTTTTTTATAAAATGGTTTATCATAATGGATTTGTCATAATTGTTATTGTCATAAACATAGTTTCTTTTTTATTTTGTTCATCTTTTATTTTGTTGATGACATTATGTAAAATTTGATTATACCTATTTCACATTAAGTTGACACAAAAACTAGTATAGGTTAGGGTGCGGCGGGGGTGGCCCTTGGGCCACCCCTAAGCCACGAACATAAACAACAAAAAAACAAAAACTTAACAATGTTATTTTTTTCTGAGTGCATCCGTACATTATGAGTTCTCTTTTCTCTGTACATTATGAGTATTACTATTATGATTAAATTATATTATGATTATTTATGTTTATGATAATTTGTATTTATTACAAAACAATTATGTTAAAAAAATTATTTAAAAAAATATTATTTTAATTTTAATTTATATTAATTATGATTATGTGAAAAAATATTATTTCGAACTATATTATTACAAATATTTTTATGACAATCATTAGAGACCCAAAGTGAAAGTGAACCCTGCCAGTAAGTCCGCATAATTACGTTTTAATTCATTCCTCTCTCCTTCGCACTATTATCAACGTGAAATGGCTATAGAAAACTGTAATAAATATTAAGAGTAGTAGTGTTAGTAATACTAATTATTATTTGTTAGTATTATTTCCATATTTATTAAGTAAAATATATGGAACAGAATTTAGAATATATATTAAATAAGCTAAATGATATCCAAACTAATTTAAGAAAGTTGGGTCCTGCTAGAAGAGTGAAATATTCAGATAATGTCAGTAAAAAGATTTTAGAAGCTAAGTAAATATTTTTAAATTATAAGAAAATGTTAAATATTATTTTTACGCAGGAAAGTTCACTAGAACTATCAGGGTATGTTTATGAAATACTTAAAGAGCGTATAGAGTTGACATATAAAAAAATCTTATTTATGAATTAGATTGTGAGGGTTATGCAATGGTTGATAAGATGGAGAAGTTTGAAATTAAGACGGCTACTTCTTTAATTCCAGTAATTAGTATATTCATTCTAGATTTCAATGTATGGAAAATTTGGCAAAATTATTTATTATGTTTTATGGTATCTGTGTTATGTCTATATGAGTTCATTAAAATACACTACCCTTCCCCGACCCCCTCTTCGGACACTGGATCCTCAATGGACACCTTTCAAGGCGGGAAAGGGGGACACCCCTTTCCCGCCTTGAAACGTGTCCATTTTTACAAATTTTCTAATTTTTAAGGAAAACTATACAAGTTAGGATAAAATGATCAAAGGCTATATTATTTATCAATAAATTTCCCACAAATAAGTTCTTACATTAATTTTGATACGAGTCATAGTTTCAAAGCTATGGTGCGTCAAAAATGATTGAAAATTTATACCCAGCGAAAAATAACATCATCAGTTCATGCAAATAGTGCACAATAAAGTGTTGATCTATCTATCTAATCACAATTTACTAAAATAAGAATAATAATTTAATAATAATGGAGGTAATGAATACGCAGGACGATAATGAATTATATAAAACTTACTTAACTGAGTCCATTGTTGAGTATTTTGCACAACAAGTGTGGATCCATCCAAATGGAGAACAGCAGTCTTTCACTAGATTCATATTGGCCTTGTGGTGAACATCCTCATCTGATAATGATCCGGTTCATCTTGTCAAGGAGTATTTTTCCGATGTTCTTAGGAATGGGCGTGTTGTGTGTGACCAATGATGAGGTAATTAATTTGGTTCTTAATCAAGTCAAACATGATCCATTAATTGATTATATGGATCTTACTTCTGAGGCTAAATCCATTGATGCATCACTTAAGGATATAACCTCAATCTCTGCTTATAAGGAAAAGATTAAAGAAATTATGAATTTAAATGTTTTGTCCAAACTGATAGATGTGTTATATTAACAAAACAATACTCATATGAAATCTTTGATTGAGTATCTATCAGGAATGTTCCTCTTGAGTTTTATTAAGACTGGGAATGTATCAATGTATCACATAAATAAACGGCTCAAGAATTTTTAATGATTGAGAAACTCATCATTCCAGAATTCTCACCAGAAGATTGCAGTAAACTCTATGAGATTTATATTAAATTATAAATTATTTACTTACTTGTTTTAGAATAGACTAAATTGACAATACGGAAGAAACTACAGAAAAAATTATCGACGGCATAGAAATGTATGAAGAATATCTCTTAGATAGTACTCAGAAAAAACTTCTAATATCTTTCGTGTTGAAAACTATATTAACTTAAACTACAAAATTAAAAACCTTCAAGCGGGCGCGCGTAGTCGAATCGACCGCGCTTAGTACATTTTCGTTCATATTACTATTATTACCCTTTAGATTTATTTGTCACTTCTAGTAGCCTGTCGCTATATCATTGGGCATAAAACAAAGAACAAACCATCGCGCGGTACGCTCCCCCCACTCCACAAATCGCAATTGTTTTAGTCCCGGTGCAGTCGTCGAAAAGACTACACGCGCCTGTCGTCGAAAAGGTTACGCGCGACGCTCAACGAGACATATTCTTCGGCCATCATTCAGTATTATTGGATTTTTTTACATAAAATGAGTCGTGGACGGTTATCACAAAGTGTAATCGAGGAATTACTAAAAGAAGACGTAGAAGATAGTGAATCGGAGCTAAGCGACCAAGGCTCTGAAATTCTGAAACGTCATTGCAGAGATACCTCTATCTGCTGAGGAATCAAACTGCTCGGACTCAGAAGAGGATGATTTACCACTTTCAGAAATAAATAGCTATTTTACAGGGCGCGATAAAGTAACGAAGTGGCAAAAATGTAACAATAACAGAGTGAGGCGTCAAGTTCAAAATATTCTAACGGAAGATATTCGTAGGAATGGTGTGGGTGTGACGAAATTTATGCAAGCATGGAGTTTATTCATTTCAGAGAATATTATAGAAAAAGTTGTTAGACATACCAACGAATTTATTAAAAAAAAGTGCCATCGTATAACAGAATACGTGACTGCAAACCGACAGATGCGGTGGAAATCCGAGCACTTTTCGGATTATTGTACATAGCAGGATCCTTGAAGACATCACACGCCAATTTAGAAGATTTGTATGCAAGTGATGGGACAGGTATACCTATTTTTCCTACTACTATGTCAGTGAAAAGAGTAAAATTTCTCCTGAATTCATTGCGGTTTGATGACGCTACTACGCGACAAGCTCGTCGTACTCTAGACAAAGCTGCGCCAATAAGAGAAGTTTTAGATATCTTTACACAAAACTGTCTTTTGCCATATTCAGTGGGAGAGAATGTTGTAATCGATGAGATGATGGTCGGCTTTCGAGGAAAATGTCCTTTTCGACAGTACATGAAATCAAAGCCCGACAAATACGGAATCAAACTTTATCCACTAGTAGATGATGCTACGTTTTACGTCCTAAATGTTGAACTTTATGCTGGCAAGCAGCCTGAAGGTCCATATCAATTGAGTAATGCTGCGTCAGACGTCGTGAAGAGGCTAATTACACCAATTTCTGGCACTGGAAGAAACCTTACCATTGACAATTGGTATACCAGTGTGCCGCTGACGAACGATTTGGCCAAGGATTATAAGATTTCTGTTGTGGGTACCATCCGCAAAAAACAAGAAAGAAATACCTCCTTGCTTTATAGATAAAAACCAACCTGAATATTCAAGTCAATTTGGATTTTCAGATACAGCAACACTCGTATCTTACGTGCCTAAAAAGAAAAGATGTGTAGTTCTTATATCATCACTTCATTGTGCTGCAGAAATTGATGAAAGTACAAATGAAAAGCGCAAACCCAGCATCGTTACTTTTTACAATAAAACAAAGTGGGGGTGTCGATGAAGTTGATAAAAAAGTAAAAATGTATTCGGTTTCAAGGAAGAATAATAGATGGCCATTGACACTATTCTTTCGTCTTCTGGATATTGCAGGAATAAATACTGCCGTCAATAGCATAGTTACAGTAAAGTCGGATTTTGCCTAAACTGAGTTAGATATACAGCCATGATCACGATGACGAGATCTACAATCGTCACTTACCCATTTTTTTGTAACGCTTTTAGATCCAAAGTTAACAATTAAAATTTTGCAGTAAGTCAAGTATTTTTTTTATATCACAAAGCATGATTACAGTGAATACACTTACGGCAAAAGTTGTTATTCAGAGTTTCTCGGCATAAGTACAGTATCATATCTATTACATACACTTGTCAAGTAGTAAGTATCTTTATCGGTTAGGTATACTTATCATGCGGGCAGTAAATTAGCTATACTGTACTCTTGCTGAGGAAGTACATACACATAATATGATCTTACAATTATTTTATGAACAGTAAGTGGTATTTACTGCATGTATGACTAACTCTGAGTTGTACGGTTTTTTAGTTAGTATATTAAGAGGTTTTGACGAAGAATGTCATTTTCGCAAAATGTCATTGTGAAAAATTTGGTCATTGTAGCACAATGTCACGACGAAATCGGGTAAGTAATTAATAAAAAAAATATATATAAAAATCATCAACATCTTTAATAAAAGTTACACTAATATAATATTATCATAACTTACTACATACTGTCTTTTATTTTAATAATAATGATGTCTAGATGTTATTATGTATGGCCTGTGGTGCGGCCCTAGAATAGCACCAACCCATCTCTTCCCGTGGGTGTCGTAAGAGGCGACTAAGGGATCTAAAACACCGGAGGATGGGCAGCAGCATCTTTCCGCGTACTATGACATCACACTGCGATCGCCAACCCGCCTGCCAAGCGTGGCGATTACGGCAAAACCCCCCTATGGTTAATACACCCACAACACGGCCCCTAGTCCCCGGCGGCCCCGCTATCCCGGACTCTGGTAGCGGTCACGGTAACGGCGGGGCAGGGGGTGCTAAGAATCCCCGGCAGATGCCAGGCTACCAACCCCGACGACCCTTGGCCCTGGCAACGTACAACACGTGCACACTGCGGACCGACGAGAAACTCGCTGAACTGGAGGAAGAATTGAGCAGGTTACAATGGGATATTGTAGGATTATGTGAAGTCCGAAGAGAGGGGGAGGACACCATGATCCTCAAATCCGGAAACCTGCTCTATTTCCGGGAGGGCGACCAACTGTCCCAGGGTGGTGTCGGGATTATCGTCCACAGGTCCCTCGTCAACAACGTGGTCCAGGTCGAGAGTGTTTCGGCGAGGGTAGCGTACCTTGTACTCAGAATTACCAAACGGTATTCGTTGAAGGTAATACAAGTGTACGCACCGACCGCAAATCACTCCGACGACGAGGTGGAGACTATGTATGAGGATATTTCTAAAGCCATACATAGCTCCCAGACCCACTATACCGTTGTGATGGGGGACTTTAACGCGAAACTGGGCAAACGAAGCGATAATGAGCTGAGAGTGGGGAATTTTGGATATGGAAGGAGAAATGCACGCGGTCATCTGCTGGCCGGCTTTATGGAGAAGGAGGGCCTCTTTATGATGAACTCCTTCTTCAAAAAGCCAAAACAGCGAAAGTGGACGTGGTTGCATCCTAATGGCGTCATAAAAAATGAGATAGACTTCATCTTATCGACAAAGAGGCACATATTCAATGATGTCTCTGTGATCAATGCCGTAAAAACAGGAAGCGATCACCGAATGGTAAGAGGCACATTGAATCTGAGAACGAAACTTGAAAGGTGTCGACTGATGAAGTCTACGCTCCGACCAGCGCCCATCCAGCTCCAAAACCCCGAGAGCTTTCAGCTCGAGTTGCAGAATCGCTTTGAATGCCTGGGAGACTGCGAAAATCTGGACGATTATAATGACAGGTTCGTGCAAATTGTCCAAACAGCTGGGTCTAAAGCCTTCAAAACCCGCTGCTCAAAAGGAACCAAAAAGATCTCGGACCTCACCAACAAACTCATGGAAGAAAGACGAAACTTGGTTCTGCAGTCCTCTGATGATGCTGCTCAGTATCGACGTCTAAACAGACAGATCTCCAAGTCCCTAACTCACGATTTGCGCCAATTCAATACCGACCGTATTGAAGAGGCGATTAAGCGTAATAAGGGCTCAAAAGTTTTTGCAAGGGATCTGTCTGTTGGTCAAAGTCAACTGACCAAGCTAAAGACTGAGGAAGGCAGAATCATTTCGTCGAAGCCGGAGCTGTTGGAAGAGGTTGAGAAGTTCTACGGGCAATTATACGCGAGCGTACGCGCACCTGTCATAAATCTGGCCAAAGATCCAAGAGCCAGATTGACCCGACACTACACCGAAGATATCCCAGACGTCAGCCTATACGAGATTAGAATGGCTCTCAAACAGTTAAAAAACAATAAGGCACCGGGTGACGATGGAATCACGGCTGAGCTTCTGAAAGCAGGTGGAACGCCGGTATTAAAAGCTCTTCAGAAGCTATTTGATTCCGTCATACTCGAGGGACGAACGCCTACGGCATGGCACAGAAGTGTGGTGGTACTTTTCTTCAAAAAAGGGGACAAAACCTTATTGAAGAATTATAGGCCTATCTCACTTCTGAGCCATGTCTACAAACTGTTTTCGAGAGTCATTACGAATCGTCTCGCTCGCAGGTTTGACGACTTCCAGCCTCCCGAACAAGCCGGTTTCCGAAAAGGTTTTAGTACCGTGGACCACTTACATACGCTGCGGCAGATTATACAGAAGACTGAGGAGTATAATCAGCCATTATGCTTGGCGTTTGTGGACTACGAGAAAGCCTTCGATTCGATCGAGACCTGGGCTGTGCTACAGTCTCTCCAACGGTGCCAAATTGACTATCGATATATCGAAGCGCTGAAGTGTTTGTACGAAAACGCCACCATGTCGGTCCGCCTCCAGGATCAAGGCTCGAAACCTATCCAGTTGAAGCGAGGGGTGAGACAGGGAGACGTTATATCTCCAAAACTGTTCACCGCCGCCCTGGAAGATGTTTTCAAGCTTCTGGACTGGAGCGGCAATATCAACGGCGAGTACCTCACTCACCTTCGATTCGCTGACGATATCGTAGTCATGGCTGAGACCTTGGAAGACCTAGGCACAATGCTCGATGGCCTCTGTAGAGCCTCTCAACAAGTGGGTCTAAAAATGAACATGGACAAGACGAAAATCATGTCTAATATCCGTGTCGCACCCACTCCTCTAAAGGTTGGAGACTCTACACTCGAAGTTGTTGACAATTATGTATACCTGGGACAAACAGTTCAGTTAGGTAAGTCCAACTTCGAGAAAGAGGTCAACCGTCGAATCCAACTCGGCTGGGCAGCGTTCGGGAAGCTTCGCGATATCTTCTCGTCCAAAATACCGCAGTGTCTCAAGACTAAGGTCTTTGACCAGTGTGTGTTGCCAGTAATGACATACGGAACAGAGACGTGGTCGCTTACTATGGGCCTCATAAGAAGGCTCAAGGTCACCCAAAGGGCGATGGAGCGCGCTATGCTCGGAGTTTCCCTGCGTGATCGAATCAGAAATGAGGAGATCCGTAGGAGAACTAAAGTAACCGACATAGCCCGCAGAATCGCCAAACTTAAGTGGCAGTGGGCGGGGCACATAGCTCGCAGAACAGATAGCCGTTGGGGCAGAAAAGTTCTCGAGTGGCGACCACGAACCGGAAAACGTAGTGTTGGCAGGCCTCCCACTCGGTGGACCGACGACCTGGTGAAGGTCGCGGGTTGCGCATGGATGCGGGCAGCGCAGGACCGGTCGTTGTGGAAATCCTTGGGGAGGCCTTTGTCCAGCAGTGGACGTCTTTCGGCTGAGAGAGAGAGAGAGAGAGAGATGTCATTATGTATTTTATATGAAAGTACTAAAAATAAAATATTTTACAATATAATATTAATATTTTTCAATTCACATGAAATACACATCAATATTTGCATTACTTACGAATTCGCTTTAAATACCCACCACCTCTTTAAAAAAAACAATCATCTTAATATGTGTTATTATTATAATATTAACATAATAAAAACAATGATTATTAAAATAGCAGTATGTAGGTAGTAAGTTATGATAATATTAGTGACATTTTTGCGAAAGTGACATTATGTTAAAGTGACATTTTTGAGAAAGTGACATTGTGCTAAAGTGACCAAATTTTTCACGATGACATTTTGCGAAAGTGATATTCTGCGTTAAAACCCAATAGGTCATCATTTAATAAAACATTTAAAAGGGTTTCATCAACAGTTAATCAGTCAGAATATCTTAAACACGATCTCGTATTATATTTTAACTAGCTGTTGCTCGCGGCTTCGCCCGCGTGAGTTTTGCTTAGATGAAAAATCTTTGTGAAAAATATGGTATAGTGTAGCTGGTCTCATGAAGTTTTTTATCGGATGTTCCAGATCTTCAATTTTTATATGTTAGCAGAAAATGCTCATCAGGTTGAACGACTTTTATTACTAAGACGCCATTTCCATACATATTATAGTGTAGCTGGTCTCATGAAGTTTTTTATCGGATGTTCCAGATCTTCAATTTTTATACGTCAGCAGAAAATGCTCATCAGGTTGAACGACTTTTGTTAAGGCAACATTCCCATATTTCTTATAGTTTTACTGTTCTGTTTGGTTCTTCATCGGGTGTTCCAGTTTTCGAAATAAATTATAGCCTAAATGTTACTCAGCCTTAATAGCTATACAACAAAAAAAGTTTAATTCAAATCGGTTCAGTACTTTCGGAGATTAGCGTGATCATACATACAGACAGACAAAAAATTAAAAAAAAATTTTTTGCTTTCAATTATTCTTTTTAAGTGTCCCTCTATCCATTTCAGTCAAAAATACTAAATGTACAGACAAAATATTT